>PVKA01002135.1:0-11113 GCA_004027165.1 Ctenomys sociabilis
AAAAAAAAAAAAAAAAAAAAAAGAATACAGTACAGTGTACGTGTGTGTGGGATAGTATTACAGTAGAGAAAAAAGACAAATGCTAGACCATTCTAGGCAATCAAGTGCAGTGATGCACAGTGATAAATCGTACTGACAATATTTATAATTGATACGATGTGCTGAGAGGTGGCATCTTAATTCTGTGGTCCTTCTCCCCAACACATCTCCAATATCATGAGGCAAAGATCACACAGATCCCAATTGTTCAAAAATTTCAAAACCTGGGGCTGCTGAGATAGCTCAATGCACTGCTAGGCAAGTGCAAGGACCTGAGGTTGATCTCTGGTACTGCATGTGTGCCAGTCCCACCTTGGGCATGCTGAGCTGGCCACCAAGAAGGGGTGTGATGGCACACACCTGTCATCCCAGTGCGGGGGGAAGGCTGAACACAGGTGGATCACTATGAGTCTGAGTTGAGACTCTGTACCAAATACATAAAATTAAAAAAAAAACAAACTTTCAAAATCGTGAAAATTGTTCGAATAAACTATTGCAGCCAAGCAAAACCTAGGGGAGACTGGGTTTGGGAACTCTGTGTGGTCTTCAAAACTGACACTCTTCAGTATGACACTCTTCTAAAATAAGAGTATTTATTGTAAAATCAAAGGATATTTCATCATAGGCCATGATGACACTAAAAAATTAGAAAAAAGCTGTTTAAAAATGAAAACTTTTATGTTTCCTTACTAGATATTTTTTATTTATTTATTTTATTTTTTTAATTTTTGTTTTATTGAAGTACAAGTATCAATGAGACAGATTTAAGACACCTTAACAAGACAGATTCGATAAATTAATACATTGCAAACTGTTTTCACAATGTTTTGGTATCATAGAAGGTGCATACATGATATTATACTTATAGGCATTATTATAGCGTATGTTTCTTATCAGTAAATATTTTGCGTATCTTATTTTTTATACCTGAATTACATCAACTTACTAGATATTTTAACAAAAGTTGAGGAAAACAGCATAAGTAGTACTGTTCTTACCTATTCTTTTTTAGTTTGGCTTCAGCTGATGGCATATTTTCTAAGCAACTGGGACAATAATGGGAGTCCACCTAGGAGGAAGTAAGCAATCAAAAAATCAGAGAAAGAAAAACTGAACTTTGCTATTATAAATATCAAATAGTGAAATTTAAGCAGGTCACTGATCTGAAGTCACTGATCTGAAGAAAAGCCGGCTGCTCAGGTTTAGGGTTTATTCTTCAGTTCTGCCTGTCTGTTTGCTCCCTTTCCTCCCTCCCCTCCTATTATTTTAGTTTAAAATTTTTTTTCAAGGGCCAGCCTGATAGCTCAGTGGATTAGGGTGCCTGCTTAGGCAGAGGTTTGATGCTGAGTGTGCCATACCTGCCCCGCCTGTATGGCCCACTGAGAACTTGACTGAGACTGGGTGTGGTGTGCCTGTAATCTCAGTGCTTGGGAGGCTGAAAATAGGAGAATCACTGAGTCCAATCTGCGTAGAGAGACCCTGTAGACCTCCTAAATACAAAACTAATAAATACTTTTTTTTTTTTCCAGACAGGGTCTCATTACGTAGTTCAGGCTGGCTTTGTGCTTACTTTGTAGCCCAGGTTAGTCTCAAACTTGTAATGAGCCTCCTGCCTCAGCCTCCCAAGTGCTGGGAGTACAGGGGCATACTGTGTCTAGTTTTTTTTGTGTGTGTGTGAAGGGTCTCATTCGGACTTGGAGTGATCCTCCTGTTTTCAGCCTCCCTAGTGCTGGGATTACAGGGGTGTGCCACCATGCTTTGACTCCACTGCTGGCTCAGTGCACCTGGGGCAGGGCTGGTGTGGCAGGTAGTGCCAGGGATTGAACCCTAGCCCCTGTGCTTATCTAAGCAAGTGCTTAGTCCACTGAGCTAGTTTACTGGCCCTATTTTTTTTTTTTTTTGCCTAGCTTCTTTTTAACTTCTCTCTCTCTTTTTGCTTCCTTTTAACTCTATGGGTTTTCTAAAATTCTTATATTTTTTTCCTTCCTCATATTATTTTTTTCCTTGCATGAAAATTTTGTGTTAAATGTGAAAAAGTTGTGTATAATGACAACTGAAAGTTTCTGAATCAAGAATGTTACGATGACCTCATAGATTAGTTTAATCCAATTGAAATATAGCCTCTCTAATTCAGGTTTATTTCACTGGCAAACTAGGCCATCTATTTAGTTGTTGAGGGGAGTTTTTAAAAGTAAGTTTTCTCATTATTTAAGTTATATTTAGTAAGCAAAAATTAGTATTACACGGGCCAGGGATATAGCTTGGTGGTCTAAATGCCTGCCTGGCAAGTGCAAAGACCCGGGTTTGATCCCCTATATTACATGCTGTGCAAGCTCTGTTATGAGCCTGCCACCAAAACCAGAGTACACCCTGTAATCCCAATGCTGAGGAGGCTAAGACAGGAGAAACATTAAAAGTCTGAGTTGCTGAGACCCTGTATTAAATAAATAACAGATTAAAAAAAATATTATGTACAAAGTCAACTGTAACCAATCAGAGATTTTTAAATGTCACATTCAACTATAGGATAGTCTTTTATCACAGGTTTTTTTTTTGGGTATATTTTTAGGGATCTACTAGATCAGACTCTCATAGTGATCTGCCTGTTTACAGGTGCATACCACCACTAAGAGTTGGGATTACAGGCATGCACCTCCACGCCCAGTCTCAATTGCTGACTCAGCGCACCCCAGGGCAGGGCCAGCATGGCAGGCCTGGGGATTGAACCCATTGCCCCTGTGCCTGTGTGCAGGTGCTTTAATCTTATATCACAGTTTAAAAATTAAATTTAAATTTATTGTACTTTTAAAGGTCTGTACAATTATTTTCTTTAATGCAGGTAGATCCTATTTAACAATTACAGACTACTTGCAGATGGAAAGACATTCACTTGAACATAAACATTGTGATAAGAAACTGTATCTTTTTTTATCATCACCTACAACAAATAGGTCAATAAAAGTTGCTACTTAATATAAAACAGCATTGCTAACTAAATTCACATTGACACATGATAAAAGGCAAAATACAATTAGCTGTCTTCCTGATCTAATTCCAAATTCTACTTGTCCCTTTGAGTGCAGCTTCAGACTAAAGATTCTCCATGAGAACTTTGTGGATGGTCTTCCCCTTCCCAAACTCTATTGGCTTCTACATCTCAGGTATGTGCCATATTATAAAAGATGCTGACTGTGTGTCCTAGTTCAGTGACAATGAACCTTTTAGAGCTATGAGTGATAACACACAGGACTGGCCAGATAGCTCAGCAGCAGACTAAAGCACCTGATTAGGCAGGGTGCAGAGGCCGGTATTAATCCCCAGCGTGCCATGCTGGCCTAGACTGGGGCACAGTTCAGACTGGGCGTGGTGGTATGCACCTGTAATCCCAGTGCTTGGGAGGCTGAAAACAGGAGAATCACTACAAGTCTGATCTGTGTAGTGAGACCCTGTAGACCTTGAACTAAATACATTAAAAAAAAAAAAAAGATAACAAACAGCCTATTTTGGGATGTGTGCATAGGTACGCCACCACTGCCTAGCTGAAGAGATCCTTAGATCAGGAAGGCTGAGTTTCCAAATATTTAGTAAGTTCTGGGGGTGGGGGTGCAATAGGGAAATATCTTAGTGAGAAAGGACCTGCCAAGGCAATATATACAAGCTGCTAATAGAGAATAGAAGATAAATCAGGTATGACATATAAAATACATAAGTTCTTTTCTTGTATCCTTTAACTGCTTTCCTTGACTAGCCTTAATATCATGAAGTATTTTCAATAAAATAATTATTAATGTATAAAATGGTCTATACTGTAAGACTTTTAACACACATTTTAACAGCCCAAGGATCTTGAGTATAATTCTCTAAGTCAGGCTAAGTACAAATCCTGATGTTACCTCCCAATCTTAAATTACTGTCTATGTGGCCTATAGCAAAGATACTTTATTTTTTATTTTTATAAAGCATCCATTTTCACTGGCATAGAGATTATGTAAAGCACATGTACGGAAGTATTGGTAACTAGTTTTTCTTTACCTGTGTTACTCAATACCAAGATTTATGTCTTACTTATCTTTTAATCACTAAAATTTATTGAAATGTGCAAGTTGCATCACGTGTTGTGGAAGTTTGGGGATTTTTTTCCTGGCTGTAATTCTATCATAACTACCACTTGTGTCTGTGAAGAACGGCACCAGTTTCCTCAGAAGCATCTTAAATATACCTCTTTGAGCTTCCACCACAGACTGTATTCTAAAGGTTTTTCACTCAGCTCACCCCACCCATATCTCTTCCCTGCTGCAGGTCTTGGCCTGCGGCAGGAATTTTGGCAAACAGTTTGATGATGGGCCTGGTTTCTCGCCAAACAGGCAGAACTTCCCAAGGTGGGAGGGCCATGAATAAGAATGCCTGTTCCTCTCTTATCCATCGTGGAATGACGGGTTATGTCACCCAATGGCCTTAGTTAAATACCTCCGGCTTTTCCTCCCGGCCCACTGAGAGATTAGCCAGTCTCGGTCAAATTTATCTAACTAGAGGCCACTCTAGAAAGAGGACCCGTTGAACCCCACCCGGACTTCCTTTCTGAATGACAGGTTATAAACGAACTAAATCGCAAGCCCAGCTGAGTGACGGGAGGATAACGCAATGAGAAAGCTAGGAAAAACAATTGCCCGCCCCTAACCGGGGAATTTGCCCCTCCCCCGTCACAGTGACTAGGATTGAACACCCGCCAACAAGTCTTGCCCACACGACAGCGTTACCTCGTGAGACACACATTCCAGCGACCGCAGTTCGCTACAATAGCGGCAGAAGTACAGCTGCGAGAGTGGGGCCCGAACCTTCTTTTCTCCCTGGACTAGATAGAGAACTCGCTCCGATTGCAGCAAAGACGCCATCTTGGGGAGGGAGGGGCCAACCACCCTCCCGCCGGTCACGTGACCCACAGCAGTTTCTCCCCTCCGCCTCCCCGCCCTCTTTACGTATTTATACGTAGAGTACGTAGAGTACGTCTTCAGTTTTCGACCCAGTAGGGCTTTGCGCTGGATGAAAATCAAAGGGCGCGTGCTCAGGCGGAGGCTGTCCCCGCCCCTACTTTCAGGCAGCTTTCAGTGAACATTAGCTGTCAGCTTCAGGCCTTTATGCCCTTAGGTCCAGACTAATAGGTCAAATGCAGACAGGTACATTGCTCTGCTTTTCTTCGCCCAGAAAGAAGGTCCACTCACTTGTAATGGCCTTTCTTTGTCTCCACCCTGCATGCAGGCAAGAAGTGTTACACTAGTGCTTTCTATTGATAGTTCTGCCAGTGTCCCATAGCAAACTTAGCTTGCATTATCTCCTTTGAAACGCCTTGGATAGTAAGCTCCTCCTTCATTTCCACGTTTTGAGCAGTTAAGATTGTGGACATTTAATAAGTAAGGATGAATGAAACAAGGAAATCAACAAATGACCAGTGTTGACAGGCATTGTCTACATTATTCTAATACGAAAACTAATGCATAAATATGTAGGATAACCACGTAAAATGGCGTGCCAGAGTCTGGGACCTATGTTGCAGCCACCGTGTCTTTTTCTCACTGTACTCATGTTTTATTATTTACTATCCGTGTGGTGTTAACGTTTGAGAGCAGAATGGGCCTGAAAACTAATAAAATATTAGGAATGAATTAAGCGCAGTATAACATGTCAAGACTTTACATAGTTTCATTTAATTCTTGCAAAATGTCAAAGGGCAGGAAAATAATTCTGTTTTTACTGGGCAGGAAACAGGTTCAGCGAAATGCAATAACTTACATAGGGTTTCATGGATAATTAGTACCCTGTCTCTGACTACAAAGATTATGTTTTTTGGGTATAATGCCTCCAGCACATTTTCTAGTATAAGGCTAACAATATATTTATGGAATGCTTTGGGATATTCAGTTTGCATATATATATTTTTTTTTCCATGAATTGTGATACATGGTAACAATTTAAGTTGTCTTCGGATTTCATTTACTCTGACTTCTTATTTACCAACCAACAGCCTAGTAGTAATTTACTTTCTTTTTTTTTTTTAGTAATTTACTTTCATAGGTGGGCTTTGTTAGAAGAAATACATTATTAGCCAATTGATTTGTAATTGCTTCATGTTAATAAGCTCTTAAACTTTGTGGTTTACCTAGCCTCTATTGAGTTACTGATTTTTGAATCCCCTTTCTTGTACATGTCTTCCCTGAAATAAAGTATCAGAACCGTGAGGGTGTAGAGGGCACAGATTTTACCTGACCCCTGTGAAGTAGATGCTATAGAGGGCTGGGTTTGAATAATTCATTGGGTAATTATCTGGTCCCTTCAACGTGGTAGGTCTCGAAAGGGAACCAGAGATAACTGAAGCACATTCTCTTTTCATAGGGCTGAGGATTTAGGCCAAGAGCAGTGTTTCTCAAGTGTGGCTCAGAATCACCTACACAGAAATTATCTGAAGGATTTATACCTACGGTGATAAATGTAGGCTTTTGTATAGATTTCTAATATTATAAATGTCAGCTTATATACATAGCTCTCCACATTCCACTTGGGATTTTGGGTATGGGGCCCAGTAGTCTAAATGCATAGCAAGCTTCAGATGAATTTCCATGCCCACTTAATTAGAAAAGTATTGCTTCTTGATAATCATTTTTTTTTAACTTGCTGTGCTTGGACTTGAAGTTGTTTATCATCTCTGTTATCCTGTGCAGCACTGCCTAGCAGGTTATTAGGGATTTTAAGAACACTGTTCTAGCTCCTAGTACCTTTCCCAATGTTTTTATTTTCAATAATCATTGAACATTTTAGGTGTGTCTTTTGGAATTCACTTGAGAAAACTGGAAATATCAAAGAGTTAACATTTTTTGTGTTAACCTTTGACCAATGTAAGGTGAGATTCTATGAATAAATGTCCAACTTTTCTTCTTTTCAGACATTCTCAGTGGCTCTGTTGAGGGCTCCAGCTGGATCAGTCTTGTTGCACAAAATGGTGGCTAGCTTGATAGCATAATTTCTTTTTCTTTCTTCCCAAGCTTGAACTGCAAGTTGGCTCCCTGTCTGAAAGCTTTTATTTTCACTTCTGCTTTCCAGGGTAAGCTCAGCTTGTGACAGAGACTCAAAAATTGGGCTGCTGAGGCAGGAGGATTGAGACTTTAAGGCCAGATGGGCCACTCTACCCATCAAACAATAATGGAGAAGCAAAGTTAAACTGTGGGAGCAAAGGGTAACCACATTTAATAAATATTGACAAAGATGGGACAATTTATATGCTCACCATAAGCATATAAGTCTTGCATTTCCCTGTCTTTTTGCCAGTATGGAATATGATCAGATCTGAGTGAATAGTTTTGGCATTTTATAGCTGTGTTCTTCTTTCTTTTTCTTTTTTTTTAGTGTTTCATTTCTTTCTTTATTTGGACGTGGTCTCACTATGCAGCTCAGCCTCATAGTGATCCTCTTGTCTCTTGTGTCAGCCTCCCCAGTACTGGGATTACAGGTGTGAACCACCACCCCCGGCTTCCATGGCCCACATGGCTCACTTGGGGTCCTGGGCCTGCACTGTGTGTGGTACTGGGGATCAAACCTGGGTCCTCGCATTTGCCAGACAGATGCTTAGACTGCCAAGCTATCTCCCCGGCTCTGTAGCTGACATCTATGAATCTTGTTTCATAGGAAGAATATCCCTGTCTTGGTGGAGAAAAATATCATCATGGTTATGAAAGCACTTGAAACCTATAAAATACTTGGTATATCTAAGAAGTAAAATATGGAAAAAAAGAAAAATCTAGAGTGGTTTCATTTCTCTCCAAAATAATTCACAGTATCAACAGAAAAAAGAAAAAAACAACAACTGGGAGTTAGACGAAGGTTCTGGAGAAATGCTCTAACCATGGTTGACCTTTTGCCAGGTCTGCTTTCCCCACTTTTGGCTTCCTGCTCGAAAACTGCATTAATCATAGGGTTTCCTGTGTTACATCTGCAAAGTCATTTAAAGTCATAGTAAGTGAACGAAAGGGAAAGAAAAAAAAAAAAGCCACTGTCTCAACACCCATCTGGCCCCTCTGGGAGCCCCACCCAGGAAATGTGGTGAAACTGGCTAAAGCCTGTTTCCCAAATGTAAACATGGCAAAGGGCTGCAGGCATGCCTTCCTTCTCAGAAACCCTTTCCACAGACTGAACTTGAGGATCCCCCCACCCCCAGCTTATCTTTCCCCATACGCCTGCCTCTCCCGTCATAGCTGTGCCTTTACTTGCCCCAGCCAAAAATTTGCAAACTTCTTGGGTGGCTTGTTCCTTTTGATTCTACCTTCTGAACAGCTCCCTTTATTTTCACAACCACTGCCTTGATTCACAGTTGTTCCTTTTCCCTCCTAAACATACTGCAGTTTTCCCAGTGTTACCTTTCTGTTTTGAGCCAGAGTCATCTTTCTGGACCCCATATTTTGATCTTGATCCTTTTTGGGTGTGGTTTGGCTTCTTTCAGTGACTCCACTACCTGCAGAACAAATACCCAGTTTTTGAGATGGGGGAAAGGTGCTGTTTGCCTTTTTAATCTCAGCCTCCAAATACATCACACAGCACACAAGGCCTCTATTTGCTGATCCACTAATGAGAATATGAAGTTTTGTTTATGCCTTTGAGACCCTCTACATGCATTTTTGTCAGTCAAGAATAACCTTTTTATCTGCCTGCAAACTCATGGGTATTTTCCTCTGTGAAACCTTGTCTAACCCTGCAGAGAGGGAGTTGGCCATGCTTGTCCTTGTACACAAACATGGTCTGCTAGAGCAGTTTGTGCACTGGAATGCTTTCATTTTGAGGCCATAATGTTAATTGAAGTAAATCAGACATATAAGCTTAAATTATACATGGTTTCTCTTTTACAGAAAAAAGTATAACTTGCAAAATGAAAGATAATAGAAAAAAAAAAAGAAAGAAAAAAATATTGTTATCCAGTATGAACAACGTATCTAAAAGTATACCTTGATTTAGTACAGTTGTTTTATGTTTTTTGGCCTGCTTATCTGGTTATTCACCTGTAAGTGTGCTGATTAACTTTATTATCATATAAATAAATGAATCTGATGCTTGAGAAATGAAAGGGGATGAAGGGAAGGGGGAAAAGAACTAAGATGTGTAATGAACACAATCATTATGTACTGAAAATATGTAACAGTAAAAATTAAAAAAAAAAAGCCCCACACAGATCTTTCTTCTAGGTATGGGCTTTGTGAAGAACCTCACCCAAAGAAGGCACATGACACATTTCATTCAATGTTTGACATTTGAACATCTTTTTTTGGGGCGTGGGGGAGTATTGGGGATTGAGCTCAGAACCTTGTGCTTACCAAACAGGTGCTGTGCCACTGAGCTATCTCTCTGGCTCTGAACATCTTTATTATCTGCACACACTGCTAAATCTGATACCATTGTCTGGTGGATATATATGCATACAAGCAACCAATGAAGCGCAGGCACTGTACTTGTCAACACACTCTTATGGATTATGAAACAGGTTCAGAGAGCTTAAGTAATTTTCCTAAGATCACATCAACAAGAAGTAGCGGCACTTGGAATGGAACTCAGGCCATTTATTTACTCCATACCTTTTTCTCTAAAAGGTTGTTCTATAGCCCAATAATTTGGAAATTTTTTCTGTAAAGAGCTATAGGGTAAATATTTTGGGCTTTGTAGTTCAAAGAAAAGTCAAGGACATTATGTATCTACATAGCTAGAGATAAGTACTCTGTCCCATCTCTCTGGACTGCTGATTGCTTGGTGGTGGGCACATTTTGTATCCAATAGTAGAGAAACAAGTTGTGGGAGATGGCCCACTGGAGATGGGTAAGCAAAGTGGAAAAGGATGGAGAGAAATGTCAGTTTAACCTTCTTCTCAAGTGACTTCCAGGTCTCTAGTTGGGCAGGCTAAGATCTTGTTGCTTGGTTAGTGGCAGTCAACAACAGTGGGGTTCCCAGGGTAGCAACCAGTATGGACCCTGTCTTTTTAATCTCAGCCTCCAAATACATCACACTGCACACAAGGCCTAGTAGTGAGGCATAGGCATAGGCCAAGGAGGAGGGGGAGAAATAGGGGCCCCAGAAGACACCTGATTTGGTCTCCAAGATGCCCACTTATATTTTTCTATTTTCTAATTAGTATATGTTTTCAGTACATGCATTTGCATCCACCTTGAGGAGTGAATTAGCTGTTACTTAACTGTTGCTACCACTTAGGGCAGGGTCCCAGGCCCTAAAAGGATGATGGATGGGGTGCAGACCAGGGCCATATACTCTTGTGAAAGGGGCTACAACTCTCAGTGAGATGAACTACTGCATTCCCCTTATTTTAAGATAGAAAGAAGTTATAGGTAAACCCAAGGTTTGAACTCAGGTCTTGATAGCAAGTGTTTCGCTCTTGCGATATATTTGGCTGGTCCTCCATCTTCTTAGAGCTTACCACTCAACCTCACAGCTTGCTTCTGGGAGATCACCCATTCACTGGATGCTGAACTGAATGAAGGAATTAAACCCAGCCATGGTCAACTGAGTTGCTGGGCCCCCCTGCCCTATAGCTGATGGACCACCTAAGGGAAACAAATGACATCAGCAGAGTCCTACAAAGCTGAAGACAACATAAAAGTTTATTTTTGGACATGAAAGAAAGGATTGAAGACTGAATTCCTCCCTAGCTTAGTACTTGACACAGAGCACATACTGAGTAAACAGCTGTTCAGTGGATGCGTACTATTTTCAACTGCCTGGAACCTGCACTTAAAGCCGTAGGAACTATACAAAGTCAGCAACTAAAAAAAAAAAAAAAAAATCTATTCTTTTTAATATTTATTTATTTATTTAGTGTATTTTTTAGGGAAGGGTCCACAGAGTGTTCAGGGTCTCATTATTAGATCAGGCTCATAGTGATTCTCTTGTTTACGGCCTCCCAAGTGCTGGGTTACAGGTGTGAGCCACCACGCCCAGTCTAATCGCCATCTCAGTGCATTGCAAGGCTGTCATGGTGGCCCCTGCTCCTGGTTGCAGGTGCTTTAATCCACTGAGCTATTTGGCCAGCCCT
>PVKA01002135.1:18286-93286 GCA_004027165.1 Ctenomys sociabilis
TGCACCATCATGCCTGGATTATTTAGTTTTTTTTTTTTTTAAATCACGAAAAGACATTGATTTGCTTTTGCTTCTTCTGCCTTGTGCAGTGTTCCTCTGGGGTGGGGTGCCACTCCTCAGGAGCTGGTGGGATTTCTCATGTTGGGGTAGAATGTAATTCCTCCAGCACAGCTCTGTTCTCTCACACAGGGTGGGTGAAGGATGTGAAGGTAATTTTGAGGCGAAATTAACATTAAAGTCAGCAGCTTCTGAGTCAAACAGATTATCTTCTATAATGTGGCCAGGCCTTATCCAATCAGTTGAAGACTTTAAGAAAAAAGGTTAACCTTCCTGAGAAAGAGGGAATTTTGCTAGCAGATTGCCTTTGGAATCTGGGTCTAAAACATCTTTCTGGGTGTCTACTCTTCTGGCCTATCTTGCAGATTTTGGACTTGACAGATTTATACTCATGTGAGCCAATGCCTCAAAATACATTCTCTCTCTCTCTTTCTCCCCTCCTCCCTCTCTCTATCAATTACATAAATTCAATTGGCTCCATCTCCCTGAAGAATTCAATTTAACACAATACATTTTCCAGCACACACTTTGCCCTAGGCACAGCCTCAGAACTGGAAAGAGAAGACTTGTTTGCCCTTTCCTTTTCTTTTCAACATCCTATCATTCATTTATTAACTCACTCATAGAATGGATTTTTACTCTGTTCCTGGGTGCTGGTGATAAAAGGAAAATCTTACCACTTGTTCTCCAGCTCAGCGTGCCCTGGGGGTGGGGCTGGCACTGCACGTGCTGCCAGCAATGGAACCCTGGTCCCTGCGCTTGTCTAAGCTTGTCTACGCAGGCACTTTAGGCTGCTGAGCTCTCTTGTCGGCCTCTGAAATTTATAATTAAGTATAAAATTCTTCAAAGGCTTTGATTATATAATAGATTTGTGTAACACATCCTACCAAACAGGAGAGTTGATCTAAAAGAAAATTAAAAACATTTTTTTCATTCATTTGTTACAAGGTCTCAGCTATGCAGCTCAGACTCACATGGAAGGTCTCGCATGTGGTACTGGGGATCAAACCCAGGACCTTTTGCTTGCCAGGAAGGTTTGTAGACCACTGAGCTATCTCCCCAGCCCTGAATTTTTGAATCTATTTAGATAGTTACATAGCTAGAGACAGTAAAAATACTTATTTCTGAATCTGAGGGAATAAATGGGAACAAGACATTAAAAAATGTTTCACTTCAGCTTGCATAAGCATAGCTTGCTAAACTGAGAATTATCAATAGATCAAGAAGAAAACAAATAATTAAGAATGAAAGAAGAAAGAACTTCCTCATGAATATCAGAAAACCACATTAAAAACAATGTAATAGTATAGCAAAACAAATAAGCATTATTATATTTCCCTTATTAACCTATTAGGCTTATGTGATTTGTTCTTGACTCACAAATCAGCAGTGAACTTCCGTGGTCAGTTCCTTCTGGAATAGAAAGTGTTCTAGCACCCTGATCCTATGCTTTAGTCTACAGGTGTCTATCTGCGGTCAGCTAAGGCTGAGAAGCTTGGCTCCACAAGGCTAGTCCAGTTATGAGTACATGCAGTCATTTCTACCGAGGCATTAGTTCTATCTCTCTTAGTTGAAGAATCTAGTTTATACAGTACCACACCTCTTCAGGCAAGCACAGAAGAAAGGCAAAGATTGTCTGTTGCCATTTTTAAAATTCCTATTAGTTTATACATCAGAATAGAGCAGAGTAAGTTCCTCTGTTGGGTTATAGATTTTGTCAGTATCTCTTTAAGAGTTAAGAATTTACTGTGAAAACAGGGACAAATGATCTATTTTATAAAGGAACATAGGACAAATGTTGGTAAGAATGTGAGGAAAAAGGAACCCTGATAGGACTGTAAATTAATCCGTCTACCATGGAAAACAATATGAATGTTTCTCAAAAAATTAAAATTAGAATTACCATATTGGGCTGGAGAGATGGCTCAGTAGAATAAGCACTTCCCTGGTAAGTGCAACAGCCTGAGTTCAATCACTGGTTCCACCAAAAAAAAAAAAAAAGAATTATATTACCATATGATATAGGTATGTCACTTTTGGGTATATAGCCTAAGAAAATGAATCCATCATGCAAAAGAAATAACTGTATATTATTATTATCACTGTTATTAATTTTTTATGTATTTGGTATAGGGTCTCACTGCATGGTTAGGACTTGTATGGATCCTCCTGCTTTCCACCTCCCCAGCATTGGGATTACAGGAATGCACCACCACACCCAATCTTGGCGGCTGGCTCAGTCAGCCTGAGGGCAGGGCCATTGTGGCATGTGGTGCTGGGAATCAAACTTTGGTCCCTGTGCTTGCCTACAAGTGCTTAGTCTGCTGAGCTATCTTGCTGGCCCCTTTCAATATTTTTATAACTTTTTTTTTTTTTTTTTTTTTGGCAGAACCGGGGATTGAACTCAGGCCCTTGTGCTTGCCAGGGAAGCACTTATTCCACTGAGCCATCTCCCCAGCCCCAGAGAAAGACGTATATAACTTTTTTTTTCCCCTTTCAATATTTTTATGGCATTATTCTCACTAGTTGAATTGTAGAGTCAACCTATGTGACTGTCAACAGATGAATGAATAAAGAAAATGTGCTATTACACATATGTGCTATTCTTCATTCAGCCATGAAGAAGAACGAAATAATGTCATTTTCAGGAAAATAAATGGAAGTTGAGGTCATCATGTTAAAGGAAAATAAGCTTGACACAGAAAGAGAAGTATCACATACCTTCTTCCCTAATTGGGGCCAGAAAGCAGAAGAATGCTAGGGAAGGGAGAGTGAAAGGGACTCAAGGGAGAGGATTATAGAGAGGGCAGAACAAGTTATTAGGGAGGGTGGAAATGATTAAAATACAGAATCTATGCATATATGGAAATGTCACAGTGAAACCAATTAATTTATACAGTTAGTATGCATTAATAATTGTCATGTCCAGTCTGTATTATTTGTAGATTAAGTATATATTGCAATTCTTATATTATTATACTTAACATGCTTAAGAACATACCTAATTGGTATTAGTATTCTTCTTGCTATGAATAACACATTGTGTGTTATTGATGATAAGGTGTAGACTAAAATATTAAGCCTTTAGTATCTTAGCCATCAAGGGAACACCAAAGATGATTTGGCATGTGAAAAACACAGTAAAAATTACATTTTTCTAAATTCTGGAACTGATCTTGGCAAGGTAGCATTAACAATAATTTTCAGAAAAGAATTATCATTAGCAGAAGGCAGGTACCTGGGAATAATGAACAGTTGTAACATGGCTAGTTATTAAACTGGAGTGATGATACCCTATACTAGGTAAACATAACCAAAGATATAATTATAAGGAACTTCACATACTTTGAAACCAAGTACTTTGGCTATTGTTTTGTTTGCTTTTAAATAATCAAAGACATGACAAAGTCGGAACAAAGCACAAAAAATTTTTCCAGTTTGGACAAATGACCCAGAAACTGAAAATCATTTACTATTTTTTGTCAAAAGCAACATGAAATATTCTGTGACTAGTTTGTCATTTCAAATGGAGAAAAGAAAATCAAATTGTACTCCTACATTGATGTAACAAGTCTGACAGTAAAGAATTTTCAACCTTAAAAAAATCTTATTAATAAGCCCATTAAAATAAAGCCAGGAAAAAAAAACAAAAAACAAAAAACAAAAGCCAGGGGCCTGAGAGATAGCTTGGTAGAATAAGCTCTTGCCTGGCAAGCACAGACTCCTCAGTTCAATTCCTGGTAATGCAAAAACAAATAAACAAAGAAACAACAAAAAAAATCAAAGCCAATTTAGTACAAATTTTAACACACTTCATTGTTTTTTTTCCCCCCAGACTTACTATTTGCATGCATGATAAAGCAAAAAAATACAGTTTTCTTTTCCTTAAACTTCTACTACTTGATCATTAAGGATTTGTCTTTTACTAATCTTTCATATTCTGGCACATTTATTTCTTGATGCACTTATTTTTTTCTTTGATAAATTAAGCCATACTTGTAATCATACATGCACATTTATATTTCTTGGCTATTTCAATTCTTGGTATAGTCTCAAAAAGCCATGTAAATTGCAATTTGTAACCAGTATACTTTCCTCCTATTTCCAGATGGGGATAATAGGTAATTAGGGATGACAGGCAAGTAGATGGTGGTTTGAAATAAGAAAACATTTAGTTGATAGCAAATGTTGAAAATGGTCATTATAAACCTTTTTTCTTTTTTGGTTTTTCTTTATTTTTGGAACAGAGTCTTCTATGCAGTTTGGGGCTGGCCTTGTGGCTCCCCCCCCTTTAAATCTTTTTGAGACAGGGTCTCATTATACAGTTTAGGCTGGCCTTGAGCTTACTTTGTAGCACAGGCTGGTCTACCACTCTCAACAATCCTCCTACCTCGGCCTCCTGAGTGCTGGGATTACAGGCACATGATACCATGCCTGGTTCTTTGTTGTTGTTGTTTTTTGGAGACAGGGTTTCACTATACAATTCATGCTGGCCTTGAACTTGCTTATGTAGAGGAGACTGACCTCCAGTTCACACTGTGAAGGTCCTGCCTCAGCCTTCCCAGTGCTGGATTACAGGCATCAGCCACCATGCCCGGCTATGAATCTTTCTTTGGGCACACATTCTTTTGACATTTCTTTAAGTGGAAAAATGGAGCATACGTTAATATAATCCAAAGTTTTGTCCATTTAAAACATAAAAATAAGGGGCAAAAGTGTGTGCATACTATATATGGTGGGCAATGATTTTGTATTTTAATTTTCTGAGAAGCAAATAAGCAAGATTATATCAGTTTGCAAAACTGTGAAGAACATAAAACAAGATAATGAGAGATAATAAGTGATGGAAAATGTTTTATTATGGAAAGCACAGTTAAACTGAATTTCCTTGGAGGTAAGCAACACACATAATTATCTCTTTGTACTAGAATATGTAGGAGATATTCAATAGATAAAATTGAATGAAGAAAATACATGAATAAAATCTTTATCCACAATAATTGGATCAGACAGAAGGGCTAATTGTCATGGTACTGTTTTACAAGGAAGGAAACATGTTATTGTTACATTATTCTCTTCAACTTAATAAATGTACTTGCATAAGTGAAAAAAAGTATTATGTGGATATGAATCAAAAATCAGTCCAGCCAAGGCAGCGTACGGGGCTCTGCACTTCCCTTTAGGGTATTCGAATTTTCTTTTTTGGCTTGGTGTTTGAGTCTCAGAGCCGAGTCAGTATTAAAGAGATACTGATGCCCTGCCAAATGGGAAAGGCGGCGTAAGCATCACTGACACTGGCTCCAGTCCAGAGTCTTGATTGTTTCAGAGGGAAGCCAACATTGACGCAGAGTATATTCAGTTACCAGTTGTCCACCGGAAGGGTCCCCTGACACCCCTTCCACTAATGAGGGAACAGTCTGTATTAAATCAAGATTGCCCTCCTTCAACTTACTCTTTCCTGTTAAATGAAAGATTCATACTAAACCCCTCAGCATTGTGTTGTATGTACTTAGTTTTAGGACCCTACATTTTTCTCTTTGGAGTAAGAACATGCCATTGAGTGGTAACCCATAGAATCTCTGTCAGGTAGCTTCTCATGGTAAGTCCCTTCATCCTCACTGCCTTTCTTAAAACAAAACAAAACAAAACAAAACAAAACAAAACAAAACAAAACAAAAACTGGCACCTGGTGATGTTTTGATGTCGTTTCCGCTGACCTCATCCCAAAGCCCGAGGAAACGGTAGACTCAAGTTCAGGGCTTACCAAATCTCCTGGGTGAAGGAAGACCCTGGAACACAATTAGGCTCCAGGACTTCTCAGGATCCTACTGGTAGTTAAAACGGATGTTGCTCGTTTTCAGAAGAGTAAGATTGGAGGAAATCTATCGCTGAATTCCAAACCGTGAGTGCCAAGACAAGATGGGAGCGGTTTCTCAAATGTGGGTTCCTTGGGGGAGGGAGTAGGCTGCAGAAGGGGCACTGTGCTGCATGGAACCTGGGTACCAAAAAGGAGGGAAGGGAAGCCCCTAAGATACTGAATCCTAACGGACTTTTGATCGCTGTTACCACAAAATATACACGCTTACAGGCAGCCAACAACCAGTCCTCGATGTCAATCCTGAAGGAGGGCTGGGAGAGGGCCTTGTTGTCCCGGCCCGTTGCGGGGAAGAACAGAGGCTGGGCGTTGTAAGGATCCTGCGCTCAGCCTGCTGAAAAACTGGAGGTCTGAGTTTTCTATCTAAGCCCTCTCCCTAGACTTTCTGGGGTTCGAACAGGAGCTGAAAAGGGTCGTCCGTCCTAGGCCAACGCTGTAGGTTTACAAAAACGTCCAGAGCGCCGAAACCCCCAGGAACGAAGTTGTCTCTTTAAGGCCACTGGGGGGAGTGCGCGCGGAGTTGGAAGGGAGCCCGGGACTCCGCGCTCTCTTCCTCTTCAAAGTTCCTTTCTTCCCTGAAGCTGGACCGGAGGTCTCGGAAGAGCTAGGGGGTTCGCGCGGCCGGCAGCGGGGGGCGGGCTTTCGGGCCCAACAGACGCGCAGCCCGGCCCGTGGCGCGCCGCGCGGGGTGCTGCTGCTCGTGCACCGGCTCCTGCGCGCCCCGGGGCCGGGGAGCCCCGCTCGCTCTAGGCGCCGGCTGGGGCACATTCCCGGGCCGGGGACCGTTTCCGGCGGCGGATCCGGGGCGAGCCGGCGGGGCGGGAGAAGCACCGCGAGCTCTCCGCGACCCACCACGGACCCAGTGCGACGGCTGGCTCAAGGGCTGCGCCGCGGCGCTGCGGTGAGTGAGGACCCCGGTGTGCGGGGGGCTCCGGCTGCGTAGAGCCCTCGGGCTCGCGACCACGCTCCTGCCGCCCCCAGCCCGCGACGCTCCCGGCGCCCCGCTTGACGCCCTCACCTCCCTCGCTTCCCCTTCACTCCAGGCGCATTTCTTCCCCAGCCTCGCTTCCCTTTTCCGTGGCTCTCCAAGTTCCTGTCACCCTTTCTGCACAGGATCCTGGGCCTCTGCGGAGACCCGGCTTGGTGGGTGCGTCCCAGCGCCCACCGTCCGACGGGCTTCAGCCTGGTATCCCTACTCCCGCCCTCTGTCTGTTCGCGCTGCCTCTTGGCTCCCGGGCCCGGTCGGGGCTCAGCTCTCGGGCCTGAGCGCACATTGGGTTTGGGTCTTCGCAGCCCCCCGAACCGCTGGATTCCTATTCTCAGAGCCCCGCATAGAAGGCGCGGGAAATTGGAGTCAAGACTGTTGTCCTGGTTCTGTGCCCAGCTGCTTCACCATCGTCTTTCTATATCTACATCTGTGAAGTGCGGAAAACCCGCTTTGCCGATGTAAGCAAAGAAGAAAGGATGTCTGAAAAGGGGAGAGGGACTTTTTCCCCCCAGCTTCTTCGCCTTGGGGTACCAGCTGCTTTAGTTAGGACGAATCTAATTGCTGGTTCTTTTGTGCTCCTCCTTTCTGCCCGATTTCTGGAGTGTAGGGGTGGCCTATCTCCCGTATTCTCATCTCTGGGGGCAACCTGCGCACTTGGCACACTGGGCTTGGTAAATACAAAGTGCTCAGTAATGCTGACAGAATGAAAGGATGGAAGGAGAAACCATAAAACCGCGTGGAAATGTCAAGAGTAGTTACTGATGGAGTGACCAGGCTGGACTTCTGTTCATGCAGCTCCAGCGGTTTCTTCCTGATCAGCATAAAGCTTGCTGGCACCTGGAGCTAATGGTTCCGGATTGCAGACAGTGAATGCCAGACTCCTCAGAGCTCCAGGGTGCAGCCTGGGAAGCTGCTCAGTCATTCCTCGACCATCTGCTGGGCTCTGTGGTGCCACTACAGTGAGTAAATAGTGCAGAGAAACTGTTAGTACTGGTTGGGGCTGAGGATGGGGGTGGCTGGGAAAAACAGTTCTTTAGGGGTCTCTGAGGAGATTCTGAGTTATGGTGAAGGAAGTGTTTCCCCTCTCTGCATCTCATCTTCCTATCTGTGAAGTAAGGAAGTAGAGTGGGCATTTGTGGGTGAGGGTATCCTTCACTTGGTGTTGTGCAGTCACCTACCAACTGTCTGAACTTATAGGAGCTTGCTCAGCTGAGTCTGAGGACAGCATGTACCTCTGCACTGAGGGCCCAAATAGCCAAGAAGTTTTTTTCCATTCCAGTGGAGACCTTTCTCCAGACACCCCAGGGTTGTAAGTTATGGTGTAGTGACTAGGTGCTGACCTCTTGGGGCTGTGGAATTTACTGCAGGAAAGATCTGGGAATTCCCCTCTCGTGCAGTCAGAGAACCACAGAGCTGTGGTGAGGTGTCAGAGACACAAAGCTAATAAGTGACTCTGGAGATTGTGGTTGAGTCAGACACTGGGCCCAAGGGTGACAGAAAACGAGGTTAAGGGGTCAGTCGCAGCCTCAACTTTTTACTAGCTGTCTTCTGATCCTCCTCTATAAATGTTTTTCTGCCTCTTTTCTATGGATTGAAACTTATAAATGAAGGAAATAACTCCAAGGAAAGGGGATTTTTCTTTTGGTTGATATTACATAGCCACTCTAGGCAGTGTGAAGATAGACCCAAGAATTCCCACCCACATCCCTCCATCCAGATTGGCCAGGTATGTTGAATAATGGAATAAGGATCACACTGAACACCAACTGAGTTTGTATTGTGGGCCATTTTATGTGTATTCATTATTTAAATCTTGTTCAAGAGGGACTACTGTTCTCTCCATTTAATACAGTCCATGAGAAAACTTCAGAAAGAGAAAGTGACATACCTATGATCACAGGAAGTGGCAGAGTGAGGTGTAGGCAGCCACCCAGGTAGGCTGACTCCAAGGTATGAATGACTTTGGAATTTGGGGGAACCAGGTTTCAGATCTTGTTTTTTTTTTTTTTTTTTTTTTTTTTTTAACTGACTGGAAGGATGACCTGGGGAAAGTCAGGTGAGGTCTTGAAAGCCTATATGCTAGTGGGTTACTAGGAACTGAAGGCCTCTAATGGCTCAGACAGAAGGTGGTTCTCAAAGAATGGAGTTGTAAAAGCTTAGTGCTGAGCAGGTCAGAGTTAAGAACTGGCTGGCATATTAAACAACAGCAAGCCAGATTCCAATTGTGTACTTTAAATTACTTGATTGTATACAGAAGCTGGGTGTGGTGGCTCACACTTGCAATCCCAGCTGCTCAGAAGGCTGAGCCCAGGAGTGTCACAACTTCAAGGCCAGGTTGCACAACTTAGTGAGACCTTGCCTCAGCATGCTAGAAAGGTCTGATCAGTAGTGCAGCTCTTGCTATCATGTGTAAGGCCCTGGGTTCAATCCCCAGTGTAGAAAATATTTGCTTGGTTGTATATACCTATGGCTTCCTAATTTTGGGGCTATGATTTGGTAATTGGGTGTATGACTTGCTAAGGACTCATTACATAGGTTCAAGGAGAATGAAGGAGGGAGGAGAGACAGAGAAAATGAAACTGGTTTTCCCAAATCTTTCATTTAATGATGATAAATATTAGGCATGCATGTCACTAGTCCTGATTCTTGCCCCAGGCATACATTTGACATCCATCCACAACGATGGGGAATCCTTGACTCAGTGCTCTAAGCAGTGTCTACCAGTTGATCCTGGAGCTTTCCTCTGTAGACTTCCCACTTTGTTCCTTTGGGTGTAGTCAGGGAAGTAGCAGTGTTACAGCAGGAAACCTTTCTGCTTGGTGCCTGCAGGTGGTATCTTAGAAAAATCCTTAGAGGCTTTTTTGAAAATCATTTTTTGTTTTACTCTTTTCTGTTCTTTCTTTGATGGCCTTCAACTTCTGTCCATCCTGGAATTGGGGTTATGACCAGGGGCAGAGGCACATGTCAGGGGAGTGGGTAATCTTCCAGAGTGAGCCAGACCCTTGGAAATCAACCCATCCATTCCTTCCAAACGACTGACAGCAAAACAGAGGTCCAGTAGAAAGAGTGATTTACTCAGGTCGCACCCTGTGATTGTTTTCTAATGTAGTGGTAACAACTTACTATTGCTTAAATGTAGCAGTTTAAACCTTTTTAGCTCTGTAGCTTAAAGTCCACAAAAACAAATGAGTATCACATGAATAAAGTCAAGATATCATCAGGTTGCTTTTCTTTTGGGAGGAATTAAGGGACAATCATTTTCCCTCTTCTCTTAACTGCTGGCAGAGTTTATTTCCTATGGTTGTAGGCCCAAGGCCACCACCTTCTTGCTGGCTGTAAACCCAGGGCCACTCTCTGCCTCTGACGGCTGCTGCCTTCCATGGCTCTAAGCTCCTATCCTCTGTCTTCAAACCAACAGCAGAAATCAGCCTGTCTCATGTCCCATTTTTCTGATCCCTCTTTTGCCTTTCTCTTCCCTTTTAGGGGTTTAGGTGATGAGGTTGGGCCCTCATAATCCAGGGTAATCTCTGGCCTCAAAGTCCTAAATTTTAATCCCACCTATAGTGTCCCTTTTGCCTGTGTTCTCAGGGCACTGATTTCTGAAGCATGCTTTGTTTCTGCATAATCATGGCTGGGGGATCCAGGAGATGGGCATTGTTGGCGGGGTGGTGGTGATAGTGGTGTTGAGGGACGTTTCTTCCTATCTTTAGCATGAAACTCTTTTCTTTTTCTTTGTTTACTGTTGGTACAGGGTCTTGTTACAGTTCCAGACTCATAGTGATCCTCCAGTCTCAGCCTCCCCAGTGCTGGAATTATAGGCATGTGCCACTATGCCCAGTTTCTGGATTGGCATGGCATGTGGTACTTGGGATTGAGCCCTGGTCCTTGTGCTTTCCAGGTAGGAGCTTAGACCCCTGAACCTCTCCCCAGCCAAGACTCTTTTTGAGAGTGACTGCTTCAGGGCATGGCGCTAGCACTCACGGGTTCCTGTGGCTCTGTTACTGAGCCTTCTTCAGTCCTTTTCCTGGAGAGTCTCCTTTGTCCCCCTAGCACACAGAAGCCCTTAGTCATTGCAAATAACAGTGACAGATGTAGTGTCTTAAGCAGGATGCTGTGGTGTCTTAAGCAGGATGCTGTGGATTTGGCCTGGGTGTTTTCTTCTGCTGGCTTTTCTCAATGTTTTTGAGACATTGTGATTGTCTTTCTGAGGACATATATAATCATGAACAGTGCTGGCTTCAATTTGCAACAGTTTCAAACAAGTATCTTGGTACTTCTCCATTTTTTTTTTTTTCCACAGAAGAGCAGATAGAAGGGCAGACAGGAAATATGTCTTTAACCCAATAATAGTTTTGGAGAAGAAAGGAATCTGTTTGGGTGAAATGAAAACTATTTCCTAGGGAACTTGGGTCATCAGAGAAGGGCTCTGGTTGATTCACTTCAGCATCCATTTATTCTCCTGGCCCGTCCTTAGAGCAAATGTTCCTGGTGGAATGAGTATATGGTGACCACGGAACGCTGAGTCTGAGGGTTGCACAATGGGATGAGAGCTATTTCCAAGAACAAATGTGAGGCTGGGATGTCCTCATCCTGGAATCAGCTTCTGAAACTTGCCCCCCTCTTTTGTCTTTCTTCCTACCCTCTTCTAAGAACAAAGAAATGTTCACAACTTGGGATACTTCTCCCCTGACCACTGGCTTCTGCATACAGGAAATCAAAATTAAAATTGAGGCTCTCACCCAAGCAATTCAACAAGAGAAAATCCTAGAGGACGTGATCATGAAAGGCCAGTCCTCTGCCCGATATGTATAGGGTGGGCTGAAAAAGAAGAGACTCTGTTTTGAGTTCTTCTTGAATACAGAGAAAGCCTAGAAAATGATGAAATCAGCTTTTCATTTCATTTTGGAAATATGATTCTCAGTTTTGTAGTCATTGAGGCTCCTGGAGGGATAGGAGGCTTTCTGGATCTCTTCTGCTAATTAAGTTCCGTGAGTTGAGTTCAGATCTGACCTGTCCAGTCTCATGTTCATTCTTCCCTGCATCTCATATTTATTGGCATTTACAGGATGCATCAGTAAACAAAATATGAGCTTCTGCTCTCTGTGTGCTTACACTGGAGAGGTCAGAGGAACATGCCTTCAGCCTATTAGGAGTGAAAGCTGGTAAAAACAAATGATAAAAGAGTATGAGGTTATGAAACATATATAAAGAAAATACATCAAGCTGTGAGACAGAGTGTGGCTAGCAGGTTAGGGTGGTAGCTTAATAGGGTGGATCTGGAAAAACTTCAGAGTGAAACATTTGGACTCTGAGACAAGGGGCAGGGCCCATTCTAAGCATTCTCAGCATCTTAAGGAGGGGGAACAGCAGATGCAGAAGTCTTCAGTGGGATCAAGCAGGGGGCAGGCTGTTTGGTACTCAGAATGAAGGTGGTTAATGGGGCCTCTTCTGGAGCATGAGTTGCTCTCTTTCTGAGTGTTGCATTCTTCCCTGGAAATGTGAGCAGCTTCTGAGGATGGAACTTGAGGAAGGGTCCTGAGTGGTGGCCAGTGCCCTGAGCCATCAGCTTCATGGCTCATGTTCTGCAGGTGCTTGAAGAGTCTCACATTTTCAGACACACCAGCAGCGTGAGTCAGCACTGGTCCTTGCTGCCTTGTCTGTGGCCTGACGTCTGATGCAAAGGAAATGGCACCGTGTGCCCAGAGGTCTGGCAGTGCTGGGTTAGGGCCAGACCTGCAGGATGCCACCTGCCTGTCTGCCTTTTCTCCCACTGTGAGAAGATTATCCTTGCCTGCTAGCAGGAAGTCATTTCTTTAGTACTTTCTTCCTCAGTAGGCTCCTTGGCAGTAAAACCGGTTGGATAACCATTGGCAGTCTCTAAGAAGTTAACTGTTACCTGCAGTGCAGATGTAAAGGGTGTGCTGTTTCCAGAAGTCCAAAGTCGGGATAAACATCAAAGGCTATTTGCTTATGAAACTTGTCACTGTGGTTTCTTACACTGAGCTCAAGTGAGCCCAGAGCATTCGTGGCACCCTAGTGAAATAGTAGGTCCTCTGAGACTCTTCAAGGATTCTTTTCTTGGTATTCTATGAAGCCCTCCCTATGTAAACCAGGCATTGTCCTGAGTGTTGTGTCAATCTGTTTTCTGTTGCTATAAAAATTCCTAAGATAATAAGCTTATAAAGAAGAAAGGGTTGACATTGTCTTCCTTTTTTGGAGGTTCCAGCTGATGACTGATTGTTCCTGTTGCTTTGGGGTGTATGGGGAAGGAGATTGAGGAAGGAGCACATAGTGGACAGGCTGTTCACCTTATGGCAAGTGGGAAGCAGCAGAAAGAAGGAGTTGTGGTCACACTGCCCCCTTGTGGGGTGTATCCCCAGTGGCTAGAAGACCTCTCATTGGGTCGCACCTCTTAAAATCTACCACCTCCCACTCAATAGCATCATCCTGGGACTAAGCTTTTACCACATGGACCTGAGAGGGGACATTTAAGAACCACACTGCTGCAGTACTTCCTGTTAGTTTTTCTCCATCCAGTCCACTGCATGCAGTGAACTTGTTGCTACTGTTACTTTAGAAGCTGGGCAGCAGAATCTCAAAGAGGTGAAGCCTTCTGTCACAGCCACGACTGCTGCATCTGTCCCAAGACACCATCTGGCTTCATCACTTTCTGGGTTTGGCTGAGGATGTCTGTTGGGCTCGGCCTGCTTTACCTTCATTTCTTCTTTTTTAATCATGTATTTATTTGGTACAGGGTCTTGATACCCAGCTCAGACTCATAGTGATCCTTCTGTCTCAGCGCCTCCAGCACTGGGATTAAGCTTGTTCCACCAGACCCAGTTTCAGTGGCTGGCATGGCATGTGGTATCGGGGATCAAACCTGTACCCTTGCACTTGCCAGGCAGGAGCTTAGACCGCTCTCTTCCAGCCCCGTTTCTTCCTTCTGAATTCCTGTTATCCTTCCAAGCACATATTAAATGGTCCTTTCTTTGTAAAGTCTGTTCTGCTTAGGTAAAACAAAGAGATGAAGTTTTTTTGAGCATCTGTTCTGCTCCAGGAGTCTGCATCTAGCCTCACGCTATACACACAATACGATGCTTTGATATAGTGCTTTTAGCATTTTCTTTCACAAGTGAGGAGACTGAAGTTTAGCACAGGTCTAGTGAAAGTTGAAGGTAGTGTCCAAATCAAGATCCTTGACTGGAGGCCAGCACGATCCACTTTCCGTTTTCCAGTAGCAGGTGGTTTATACCATCAAGGTAGCTCTCACTTCTCTACTTGGCAGCTGAGTGCTTTGTACTTCTCTGCAATTGGTTTGATGTTTCTTTTCTTTTTTTTTTTTTCTTTTTTTTTTTTTTTTTTTTTTAAGAGAGAGTGTAGTCTTTAGAGGAAAAACCCATATTAGATTTTCTGTGTCACTATGCTGACCCTTTGGCCTCTAGTATTAATCACAGTGCCATAAATGTTTACTGGATTAGATTGAATTGCTAAATCTACCAGTTTCATATGTGTAGCGCAGGAAGGCATTGGTTTAATCATTGTGCTGGTTGATTTTTTATGTTAACTTATTTATTTATTTAATTTGGTGGAACCAGGAATTGAACTCAAGCCCTTGTGCTTGCCAGGGAAGTGCTTATTCTACTGAGCCATCTTCCGAGCCCCTATTTTTTTTATTTTTGAATAATGCAAAGCAGTGATAGAAAAAAAAAAAAACAACATTAGAAACTACACAAGATTTCACTAAACAAAGTAATGGGAATTCAACCATATTTGCTGTTCTGTGATGCTGTCTTCAAATTAGTTGTTCAGATTATCAGATATAAACATGTAAGTTTAAAGAAAACAAAACGAGACAAAACACAGGGCTGAGAGACAGCTTGGCAGTCTCAGTGCCTCCCTTGCAAGTGTAAGGACCTGGGTTTGATACCTGTGCTGGTTCTGCACCAAGCTGACCAGTAAAACTGGGCGTGGTGGCACAGGCCTGTAATACCAGGGCTGGGGAGACTGAGACAGGAGGGTCACTCTGAGTCCAAGCTGCGTGGCGACACCCTGTACCAGGTGAATGAATAAACCCAAAGCAAAGCAAGAGCAAGGAAGTCATAAGAAATTCAAAGGAAGAAAAAAAAATCAGTATAAAAAAAGTTTTAAGCATTAACTGCTCCTTTCAAAAGATCAGCAGAAATTGACAGTACAGTTGCCCAAACTATTCTGTCTATATACCAAAATATATCTTTTTTCCCTTCTTTCATCTGTCTTTTTTGTTGTTTTTAAAGTAGTACTTTTTTGTGGTACTGGGGATTGAACTCAAGACCTTGTGCTTGTCAGGCAGGTACTTATACAACTGAGCTATCTCCCAAGCCCAACATTAATTTTTTATTAGTACATATTTGGAGTGCATAATGATTGCATTCATCATACGTATGTGACATCACATGTATGTGACATTACTTAGTTGTTAAAAGTTTTAATGCTTTCCCTCCTACACACAAAGACACACACACACACACACACACACACACATTTAGACAGACTTTTTTTGTATTTAGTATAGATTCTACAGGGTCTCACTACACAGACTGGACTTGTAGTGATCCCCCTGTTTTCAGCCTCCCACGCACAGGTGCACACCACCATGCCCAGTCTCATTTGCCATCTCAGCATGCCATAGGGGTGGGGCTGGCACAATATGCTGGGGATCAAACCCCGGGCCCTGCGTCTGCCCAAGCAGGCACTTCAATCCATTGAGCTATCTGGCTGGCCCTAGGCAGCATCTTGTTGTGCAGTTTAGGCTGGCTTTGAACTCACTATGTAGCCCAGGCCTGCCTTGAACTAACCACAGTCTTCTTGTCTCAGCCTCCCAAGTGCTTGCAGAACATTTTGGTCACATTCCTCAGAGGAACTTTTTAAAAAAAATCTATTTAGTATAGGATCTACAGGGTCTCACTATGTAGATCAGACCTGTGGTACTTCTGCTGTTTTCAGCTTCTCAAGCTTTGGGACGCAGGTGTCTACCACCAAGCTCAGTCTCACTGCAATCTCAGCGTGCCCTGGAGGTGGCCAGCACGGCCCACCAGGGATCAGACCCTAGCTATTGTGCTCTGTCTACACAGGTACCTTAGTCCACTGAGCTATCTGGCTGGCCCCTCATGTCCGGATGATTTTTAAAAATAATTAATATGATTTTAAAATCATTAATATTAATTAACCAGTTAATAGTGATATGATTTTAAAAGATCACTAATCTGTCTTGTATTTTATGTTGGTATAACAAAACACCTGAGGCCGGATAAGTTACTACAAGAAAAGAGCTGTATTTAGTTCATAGCTCTGGTGGTTCAAATGCATGATGCTGATAGCTGTTTGGCTGGTTCTGGTGAATCATGGAGGCTTAGCATATCAATAGAGGCAGAAAGGGGGTGTGTAAGAAAGACTAAACATGTGCAGTAGCCTTGCTGTATAACAGCTTGCTTTTGTGGCACCAACCAACTTTTGTGAGATGGTTATGGACTATGTCCAAGGGTGGGATACCCATGACTTAATGACCTGCCATGAGCCATCTCCACCTCTCCACACTGTTATGAGAAGGACTAAGCTTCCAGTCCGTGAACCCTCTGGAGAACTTGCCATATCCAAGGTGAAGCATAGCATCTATCGTATTTGTTTTTAAAGATGTTGTTCGAGTCTTGAATGCTGGTAAACTTTAGCTGCAGGAGTGGAGGGTGCTAGCTTAAGTCAGTGAGTCTCTGCAACTAGGAATTTCTAATCATAATAAGAATTTGTATTTGTGGAGCACTTACTCAGGACACTAAGTGCTGTGTGCGGTTATTTCATGTAATTCTCCTAGTCTCATGAGGCAGATATTATTTTCCCATGTTTGGACTTGTTTTCCCTTGAGTAAGTAGGACCGTGAGGAAGTTTATGTAACTTGCTCAAATGTGAAGCCACATTTGAATCCAAGCAGGCTGGCCTCAAATTCTGGATTTTTAATGCTCCTCTGCAATGCAGCTGTAAAAGAATATCTCTTTATATACCATAGAAGTCTTGGTTCATTTGGGTTTTAAGTCTGCCTCCTTCTACTGAGCCTTTTCTTCTTTGTTGTTGGTTCTAACTTGTTTTCCTTCTAGAAATTATGCATTCTTTTACTTTTTTTTAATGATTATAATATATATCCTCCATTTAACAATGTTTAATGTAATTGTTTTTTGCTCTTTCCCAGAGAATTAAAAAAAATCAAATTACTTTTATTTCTGTTATTTGCTATTGCTATTGAATGTTTTATTTCTGTTTTTCTTTCAAAATGTCTTCTTTTACCACAATTCTTGATAGTTACTTCTCTTTACCTCTTTAAAGATAATCATTTTGTTGGTTTGATTCTGTTGCTTGTGTTAAGAAGTTAGTGATCAATCTAATTGTTTCTTATTTGAAGATAAACTTACATTTAGGTTTTAGTAGATATAATATGCCTAGTTATGGATTTCAGTTTATTTGTCCTTATAAGAATTTCTAGGGCTTCATTAATTTTGAAAAATTTTCATGTATGCCTATGCTATTTCTGTCCCATTCTCTTTTTCTTCTAGCATTCTGATGTCATATATGCTGTATCTTGTTACTACTTTTTCTGTGTTCCGCATCCAGTTTTCTATATCTTCTATCCTTTTGTTTATTTGTTTCCTTGTAAATATTTTGCCTGATCCATGCTCCAGTTCACTAATCTTCTCTTTAGCTACATTTAGTATGCTGTTAAACTCATCTATTAGATGCTTAATTCCTAATATTATACAATGACTTTATGAACTCAATTTGATTGTGAGGACTGGATGTAAGTGAAGACTACTTTTTTTCCATAAGAAATAGAAAAACTCATAATGTGCCCCAAACTTCCCAGAGCACCTCTTAATTAATCTTTTCTTTTTTCTTTTGTTTTGGAGGAACCAGGGATTGAACTCAGCCAGGCAAGTGCTTATTCTACTGAGCCATCTCCCCAGACCCTTAACCAACCTTTTCTTAATAAAAGATTATATAATGTACATAGTTTACCGTAAATATCAGTGCTTGCCCTGGTGGTCCACACCAAAGCGTTATAGACTGTGCTTAGTTTACCAGGAACAACAATTCCATGCTGTCCTCCGCATTTAAGTTGATGTCTTTGACTTGCATGAAGGAAGGATGAAATGGAAGGCAGTTATTGTTTGGAAGGAGAGTCCCTGCCACAAGAACACCAGGAATCTGGCCCTCTGGTGTTGAGAGAATCTATAACCCACTAGGATCTGTTTTTGGCTCACGAAGTCTCAACCTTCAGAAATAAAAACTGGTCTATGGTTGGTTGTTTTTGTCCTTTCTTTAATTCTGTTCTGTAGTATGATATGATGTAGCTATCAAGCAAGGTAATCTGGTGATTGGCTTTTATCTGACTGGATGGGTCTTGTCTACAGATGTTTGTAGCTCTGTCCCATTTTTTTCAGGACTTCCTTTATTTCAGAAGAAGAACTTTGCTGCATGTACAGTTGATACTCCCCTCCTCAGGAAGCTCCTCAGGTGCCATTCTCTGTTGCTCAGTCAGAAATTGCTGACACTCCTCTGTAGACAAATCCTCTGAGTGTTCCTCCACCGGCTCCTCAACATCACCACTGTCTACCTAGTATAATGCCTATGTCATCAACCATGGAGCCAATTGAAGGTCAGGCTCCTCTCCACAGCCTTTGAATTCTCTTATACATTTTAGGTCACACTTCCTTACAGGCAGATCTCAGTGTCCTTAGACACTGGTCCAGGATTTCTCAACTCCACATAGGAAAGGATATTGTAATGCTTCTTTAAAACTTTTTAAGGGTTAAATCTGTATCTGTGACCATATGAAAACACTTCTGGAACAATTCTTTGGTGTACAGTTTCTAAAAGTTACCTATAGCCTGCTGGTCCCTGGGCTGCAGTTGAGGAATTGTATTAGGTGGGAGGACCTCAACTGAGCCACGGGAATTCTTCAGCCAGTTCTTTAAATCTTGTGGGTGAGCAGGAGCATTGTACATGATGAGGAGATCCAGGAGTGGCAAACTTTGTCCTTGAGATATTTCTTAACAGTAGGACAGAAAACCTTGATCCACTCAAGAAAAAAAGCACTATTGTTGCCCAGGCTTTTGTGTTGGATCTCCACGTGACCCTCTAGCCCATCGTTCATGACTTTATGTTTTCTGGAAACTCTAGGGTCTAAGAGTAATAAACCAAGAGAGGATTTGTCTTGAGATAACTGCTCTTGTTGGCACACAGCACTAAGGCTACCTGTCCTTCATAGGCTTGTGGCCTGGCATTTTCTTCTCTTCTTGGGTAATGTTTGTTCTCCTGGGCATTTTCTTCCAGAAAAGGCCAGTTTCATCACTGTTCAAAACTTGATGAGAGCCAAAGCTACGTCTCTGTGGCATCGTTTTGAGATGGGAATGTAATTTTCAGAAACCCTTTTGTCAGCACTGGCTGCTTCTCATGCCTAGATACACTGTGACTCCCAGTAATTGCTTTAAAATTGTGAAACGACTTCTTACTGGCAGAAATTATTTCACCACTGTCACTTGTTGATGGATCAGTCTTCACAAGACCTGCATTTACAGCCCTAGCTTTTTTGCAAATTATAGAGTGAGATATTACCTGCCATCTGTCTTTCATTTATCTTCACTAACGATAGCTTGTTTTTTTTAACCTCAATCTAACACTGTGAATCATGACTTACTGATTTAAGCAACACCTTTAATAACACTAGCTTCCTTATACAAATCTTTTCTCTGTAAGATTGTCAAGATGGTGGATGCTGATCTGCTGTACTTATTAGTGAGATGAGTCACACAAATGCCACTTTCATATCTCCATTGTGATTGCTTTCTTTACCTTTTCTTCCTTCCTTAGCTTATTTTTTATTTTAGCCTTTTTTTTTTTTCTATCAGAACCAAGGATTGAACTCAGGCCCTTGCGCTCACCAGGGAAGTGCTGTAGTGGTTATATAAAGCACTGACTGAACTCACGTTCACAAACACACATCTGGGCTCAGGTTGATGCTTATGTGTGCTTACACACGCTTTTCCAGCATCTTTTGTTTTCTTTAAATCTTTTTTTTTTGTGCCGGAACCGGTGTTTGAACTCAGGCCCTTGCACTTGCCAGGGAAGCGCTTATTCCACGAGTCATCTCCCCAGCCCCTCATTACATCTTTTTATTTACTTAGTTGGTTCAGAGTCTTGTACACAGCTCAGACTTGTACTGATCCTCCTGCTCAGTCTTCTCAGAGCTGTGTTACAGGTGTGCGCCACCACGCCCTGTCTCTGTGGTCCACTCAGCGTGCTGGGGAGCTGAGCAGAATCAGCACGGGGGTGGTGCTGGGGATTGGATCCTAGTCCCTGCACTTGCCTAGGTAGGGGCTTAGTCTTTTGAGCTACCTTGCCGGCCCTTCTTCTCCCCTTTAGTCTATCGCCCTGTTTTCTACCAACTCTCCTTTGTAAAAAATGCTTTAGCTTATTCATATTTTGTGTTTCTTATATAAAAGAAACGATGTGATAATTAACCTTTCGTTTCTGACATATCTTACTTAATGTTATAGTCCCGAGGAACTGTGATGAATCAAAACTGACCTCCCAGGTCATGCTTAGCAATAGTGTTCTCTCAGTCCCAGCACACACTGCCAAAGCTTTCCTCTGCCTGTCTTGGGAGTCTTGGACTCCACGTTTTGTTCCTTTCGCCTCCTCACTTTGGCAGAAGCATCCTGTCCAGCCTATTTTCCACCAATGGAAATGCTGCATTAAGTGCTAGGCTCACTTCCTGGGTTTTCCCTTCTCCTGGATCTTTCTTCTCATTCTTAGTTTATTAGTTCTTAGTGGCTTCAAACTGAGTTTTTTTTTTTTTTTTTTTTTTATGAAAACTTATTTTCCAGTTGTGTTCAATAAAAGGACTGGTTCAGTTGTGTAATTTGTCAGTATTACAATGGAAATTCTCTTCTTAATTCTCTAAATCTGGAAAGCTCTTTGCCCAAAGCAATAAGAATCAGACCTGGGCTGAGAACAGAGCTGTGGTCCTGGTGTACTTCATGCTTAGACACTGGGGTCCACGTGGACACTGGAGGAAGCATAGTGTCAAGGTGAGGAGAGGATCAGATGACCTGAGCTGGAATCCCATTCACTTAGCTCTGTGATTACTGACTGGTTAACCTTGCTTAGCTTTACTTTCAAATAGCTACAAAAGAATCTCCTACAGGATTATTGCAAGGGTTTAGTAAGTTAATATATGGGACAAGGCTAGATTGGTTAAGCAACAACAAGCAATACAAATTTGCTAAATAAATTTTTTTTCTTATTTAAATAAGTACAAATTGTTACACAGATGTTTTTTTATAATCCCGTGTTTAAAGAAACAAGGGGAGAGATATTTCACTCCTCAGTGCTTCCTAGAAGTAAGAGAGTTGTATTAAATAACAGTTGCTCCTAAGAGAATGTCTTATTTATAGGAAGTACTTGATGAATGAATGAATGACCACCACAGACAGAATTACTTGTTCTGGTAATACTGAATCCAAAATCAAAACAGTATTTCCCTGTCAGAGAGGAAAAAATTTCTTACTGGAGAAATCTCATAGTTGGAAAGTGAATAATCAGTGAAGACTTGTTGCTGGAATCCAATTGTTCAAAGACTACTAACTTGTAGAAAATTTTAATTTATGAAATCTATATAATTTTTCTTATAACTAAAAAAATTTGCTGTATGCTGAGATTGATTAGAACACAGGTTCTTTCTTTTGCAAAAGAAGTCAGTTGCTTGAGAAAAAAGTACAGAAATCAAACATGATGTCTCATAATCAAGCAGTGGGGTGCCTCCTTTTCTACTTGAAATGAATCGGCTGGGGAATTTGGTAGATAAAATGAGTTTTTGTCTTTGGAAAAGTATTTTTTTCTCCTTTGGAGAGATTACATTTTTTAAACCCTTCTCTCAGGCTTGTAGTAGACACAGACTTCAACAGCCACTTTGGGATTATTGACTTTGCATTCAGTGGCGATGTTGATTAAGTGAACTGAGGAGCAGCCGTTCACAGGACTGGGGGTGGACGGAGATATGCTCCTGTCCAGCGGCTGAGCTCACGGTGGTGTTAGAGCAGTTTCTTAGATAAACATATTAAACAAATGCCGAAGTTGATTATTAATCAGTGAGGTAAACAGCACATAAAGTCCACCAGTTCAAAGTTACTGCAGATTAAGCCTGACTGCTGTTGCACCTACCGTATTTATAGAAGTACTGTATTCTATCGGTGACAGATATAAATTTGTAATATCACTCGTTTGGGCTTAATTCTGTTGTGAGATGTTCGTCAGGAGGAAAGAGCAATATGTCTGTGAAGCAGAGGAGCCCATGTTATTTTTTTATTATTTTTTTTTTATGTCTTTTTGAGACAGGGTCTCACTATGCAGTTCAGGATGGCCTTAAGCTCACTTTGTAGCTCAAGCTGGTCTTGAACTCACAACAATCCTCCTGCCTCAGCCTCCCAAGTGCTGGGATTACAGGCATGCGCCAGACAAGGAGCAAGTTTGGAAACGCTGATAGAGTCAGCGAGCACACTCTGATGACGGACGAGGTCACACAGAAGTCAGCTAGCGGGAGCCCAGGCCTGTTTTTTTTAAAGCATTATTTTCCAGCATGCAATTAAAGGTGCTGCACATGTGATTTCCTTAGTTCTTATTTCAGGGACACTGTTTTTTTTTCATAAAGCCTGGAACCCTTCTTCCATGGGGAGAAGCAGGCTGTTGGAGGACAGGTGTTTGAGGACTGAGCAAAGTAAAACAGGGAGATAGAGATCTGTGTGTGGTCTGGCCTCGTGTACAGCCAGTTTCAGAATGCTGGAGCAGCAGGGCTGCAGGCCTGTGAGGAACAGTGTGTCCTGTGGTTTCCATACTGTGTTTTGAGGAGCCTGAAGAATCACATGGAAGCTGCGCATTCATGAGGGCTGCAGCAAGCAGGGACACTAAAAAATACAACAGAAACTGGGCAAAATTATTTTTTCAGGTTTATTTTAGAAGAAAAGACTACTTCAGTTTCATATGATGTAAATTTTATGTGTTATGGTTTAGTAGTGCTTTTAGTGTGATCTGCGTAGGTAAAGGGTGGGATTCGTGATTTGAATGAATCCTGAAGCCTGTGTTCCTGTAAATGACAGGTTTTGCTTACCAAAGTCAGTCAGGGAGATTATGTATTCCTGGCATTTGGAGTCCCAGTGACTGTTTGATGTTAGTGGATTTACTGGAAAGGGTTTTTGTGGGGTTCCTCTGGCCTAAGGCAAGCGAGCTATTGATGTAATCAGGAGACCACAAAGAATGACTTCACCCTCCCCCTTCCCTCTTGAACTGTTTTCCTCTCTTCTGACTCACGCTTCTGTTTCTTAGACCTTGAAGAAAATGACTGCATCTCCATGGTGAGTCAGGGACAGGCTGTGCATCTCTCCTCTGTGGCTCAGCCTGACCCCCCTTTGGCCCTCAGAAACCTGGCCGGAGGCTTCCTTCATCTCGGAACTTGCCCAGGCAGGATTAGCAGGCTGCAGAGCTCCTAGGGATCAGTTTCCAATGCGGGCAGCTGGACTGTGAAGCCCAGGGGCTCCCAAACCTGGCTACTCATTTGGGTCAGCTGGCGACTGGCAAAATGCACCCTTCCATCCTTCTTTGAGCCTCATTCACTAAGTCTGGGCCGGGACCCAGAGGTCAGGCTTTTCTTTATTCTGCCCTAAGGTGTTCCTCACTTAGAGTGGTCTACAGCAGTGATGGCAAACCTTTTAGGGTTCTCAGTGATCACCAACATACATCCCACTGTGGCTGTGTGCCATGGGGTTTTCCCTACTGGATAGTATTTGGTGATCATTGGCCTAGTTACAGTTTTAATTTTGTTAAAACTTACATATGTATTTACTTTTAATACAGAATTAAAAGGAACCCCAAATTCCACTTTCCCCTTAGTTGTGGTAAAAAGATTAGAATATGTGCTCATATTCAGAGAACTCAAATGGTATAAAAGCACAAAGAATGAAAAGTGTAAACCTCTTGCACCTCTGGTCCAGTGTCCCAAAGGTAACCACTATTAACCCTTTCTTGGGATTACACTCAGAATGTACTTTTCACAGATATGTCCTTACCTACTTGTATACTGAATTCCACAAAATCTGAACCAAAAGAACCATTCAGTACACACTGTCTTGCACCTTGTTCTTTTTTCCATTTAAGTTAGTTTGGAGCTCACTAATATCAAGTTATTTTTAATAATTCTTAAATAGCTCACCCCCCACCTTCTCTTCCTCCTCTCTTTCCCCTCTTCTCATTCCCCTTCCCCTTCCCTCTTCTTCTCTCTCTCTTTTCTTTTCTCTTATACCGGAGATTGAACCAGGGTCTTTACATTGAGCTACATTTCTAGTTTATTTATTTATTTATTTTTGAGAGAGGGTCTTGCTGCACAGTCTGGGCTGACATTGAGCTCACTATGTAGCCCAGGCTGGCTCTGAACCTCAGTCTCCAGAGTTCTGGGATTGCAGGTGTGCACTAGCACATCTGGCTTTTATTTTTTATGTAAGATAGTGTCTCACTAAGTTGCAGGGCTTGACCTTGTGTTCTTCCTGCCTCAGTCTTCTGAGGGGCGCAGTTACCAGCATGTGCTACCACACCCAGCAAGTTATTATTATTATTGTTACCATTTATTATTTCTATTTAACTAAAACATTATACTTTTTCTGTACGTGGTAGTAGAGATTGAACATATGGTCTTGTCCTGAACACTTTGCCATTGAGGTACATTCCATCCCACTTAAAATTTTTGAGATAAATTGCCTATGGTGGTCTCAAACTTGTGGCCTTGCTGTCTTCTCAGTAGCCAGGCTACACTGTCCCCTTTGACCAACATTATTCCCCATTCATCAGTTTGTAGCAATCGCCAATCTGCTCCTATACATTTTAATTTTTTTGATGTTTGAATGTAAATGAGAACATGTATGGTTTTTTGTATGTGTGTATGTATATATGTATGTATTATTTATTTTGAGGCAAGGTCTTGTTGTACAGCTCAGGTTGGCCTTAAACCCATTATGGAGCCCAGACCGGTCTTGAACTCCCAATAATCTTCCTACCTCAGCTTTCCAAATTCTAAGATTACAGGCATGTGCCACCATGACTGGCAAACATGTGGCATTTGTTTTTCTGGTTTACTTGTCTGCCTGGTTTACTTCATGTAGCATAATATCCTCCATATTTATCTGTGCTCTCACAAATGACATAATTTCTTTTTTTTTTTTTTTTGAGACTTGAACTGTGTGCCATGGTGTTTATATCCTATATTTTCTTTTTTTGTCCATTCATGATTGGTGGACATTTTGATTGATCCCAATATGGAAATATTAAATTAATATTTTAATGTACTCGAAAGATTCTTGATGTGTAGTCAGCACTATTTGTTAAATGAACTAATGAATACGTGCATAAAAATTTGCTGTTATTCCATTAGAAATTAGTCTGAAGCAAGCAAGCTTTATAAAGAAAAGAAGTTTATTTAGATCACAGTTCTGATAGAAAGGTGAAGGGTACATCTGGTGATAACTGTATTGCTGGCAGAATCTTGAGGTGACACAGAAGATCACCCTTATAGAAGCTCTAGACTCAATCCTGAGATTTCCACCCTGATGACCTTACCTGATCCTAATCACCTTGAAAGTCCCCACTTTAAATGCTATAGTCCTGGTTAACACCTCACTGCAGGGATTAAATCAACAGATGAACCAGTCTCTGAACCATACGGTTGTGCTTCACTTTATTCTATTATTTGTGGACATCTTTGTTATGTTGGTTGCGGTGCCATATAATGCACAAACATTTTTGTGTGTATGTCCAGTGCACTTTATTTTGGATACAGTGATTAGTGGGTTATGTAGGTTGCAATGGAGGATTTCAAATCAAAGGTGTTAGAACAGAAAAGGTAGCAATGATATACGAAAAAGAAGTAGAGCTGAATTTGGGAGTCTGCTGGGCCCTAGAGTTTTGGAATTATAGGTCTTTGGTTTGGCTGTTGTTCCAGCCTTCTGCTCTGTGAGCCAGGACTATTGTATACATTGGTTGTCAACATGTCCACTGGGGTGCCCTGGGAGCCCCAGCGAACTTGCTAGACAGAGATGGGACTGGGCCAGCCAAATAGCTCAGGAGATTAAAGCATCTGCAAGCAAACGCAGGGGCCAGAGGTTCAATCTCTGAGCCTGCCATCTCTGGGGTGTGCTGAGATGGCATTTGAGACTGGGGGTGGTGGCGAGTTCCTGTAATCCCTGCTCTTGGGAGGCTATAAACAGGTGAATCACTGAGTCCAATCTGATACCCTGAACACCCTGTAGACCCTTCCCTAAACAAAAACAAAACAACAACAACAACAACAAAAAAGCCAACAACAAAACAAGATGGGGGTATTTTAGGAGCTTTACATTTGTTAGCAGAAATAGTGATATTGAACATCTTTCAGACATCATGCAGGGCCAAATCCAGAAGTTTACAGCTTGACACTAAACACACCACATTCCATTTCATGGTGTCACATTTTATGGAGTTAAGTTCTTGACAGTTGCTGCGTTGTGTCAAATTCTGTCCAAAAGTTTTTATAGCATCTAATCAGAAGAGGATAGCATCATTCAATCTTATTTCAAAGTTTGACTTTTTTTTTTTTGTACTGGGGATCAGACTCAGGACCTTGCACTTGCCAGTGTAAGCTCAGTGCTTACACCACTGAGCTATTTCCCTGGGTTATTTCAAATTTTGAAAAGTTGTTCAGTGCCCCAAAGATGTATATATTCTATTAACTACTAAGAATAAAATAATATTTTATTTTCATATTTTAAAAAGTTTTAAGTTAGTAGAACATACTTAAGTCGTTTACTTAGTATGTAGAACTTCTAGATATTTCTGCCATTCTTTTTCTTTTTTTGCAGAACCAGGGATTGAACTCAGGCCCTTGCACTTGCCAGGCAAGCACTTATTCTTCTGAACTACCTCCCCATCCCTTAGATATTTCTTTTAGACTAGATGCAGTGAAAAAACAGATACTAAGTCACTACAGTAACAAATGATTTGGGATAACTGATTTATATCGTTATTTATCTGAAATCTTAACTGCAAATGAGAGACACCAAATAGGCACTAGTTTAAGCAGAAAGAGGAAGTTATTGGATCATATATTTAGGATGTTCAGATGGTATCAAACTGGCTGGATTCAGGCTCTCATACGAACCTCAAGGCTGCACCTGTCTGTCTTTCCATCTCTTGGACAGGCTTCACATGCAGGCAGGGTGCCCTGAGTTCATTCTTTCCAAATCCTTTCACTTTCCAATTCCAGTAGAAAGAATCTTCCCCCTCTTCCTCCTCCTCTTCTTCTTCTTCCTCCTCTTCCTCCTCCTCCTTCCTTTCTTCTTCTTCTTTTTTTTTTTTTTTTTTTTGCAGACCCTGGCATTGAACTCAGGCCCTTGCACTTGCCAAGCAAGTGCTTATTCTACTAAGCTATCTCCCTGGCCCCAAGAATCTTCTTTCTCAACAGCTTGTGTACACAAATACTGGGGGGGAATTTTGGTTTACTAGCATGGGCCATTTGCCTCTCTGAGTGTGGCTATAGAGACTGGTAGTGTGTGAGCCTAGGTCATACTGTCACCACTATGCCCAGATCAGTGCCCCAAGTGTACCTGGCACACGTAAGCTGTCCTCAGAAAAGAGGGGGTTGTGGCACGGAGGAAGGAGAAAAGACACACAGAACTAAAAACAATGATTTCTCAATTCACAAATGAGGGGAACAGACTGGCAGCATGTAGTTTAATAAATAAACATGGAAGCTTTGAAGTCCCATTCATTACTTTTAATGTCCATGATCAAATTAGTAGCACCTGGATCTTCTACGAGTTTGAATTATCATCTGTAAAATGGACACAACTGGAGATGAAAGTCAGGAAACAAAAAGTGTACAGTTATTCTAATCCCCTCTTCATGAGACTGGTGGTTGATATGAGTAATGAATGAATAAATGGATGCAAGGTGGCTCACACAGACTGGTAATAAGCCTTCAGTAAGGGAAGCCATTGTGATTACTGTTCAAGGAACCTTAGAGAGCACATGCTGATTAGTACTACAAACTTCTGACCGCTTCCAACCAAGAAGATGGTTTGCAAAGCTGATTTTCCCTTTCTGTATGTTGCAGAGTGCGCAGCATGGATGCTGTCAGCCAGTCCCCTGCGGACGCTGTGCTTCCCAAGCACATCTTGGATATCTGGGTCATTGTCCTCATCATCCTGGCGACCATTGTCATCATGACCTCCTTGTTGCTGTGCCCAGCCACTGCGGTTATCATCTATCGCATGCGGACTCACCCAGCCCTCAGTGGGGGCGTCTGAAAGCCACTCGAGAGGGTCGGGCTGGGGATGAAGACATGGCTCCCTTCTCCCAGTCTGTCGTTGGAAAAAGAGTGGCATGGACTTTGGAGTTAGATCTGCATTCTAATTTTGATTCTACAGCTGTCCAACTGTGTGGCTCTGGTCCAGTGACCTAACTCTGAGTTCAGGTTCCTTATCTTTCAGTTAGGAATCATACTGTCTACCCTTCCTACCTCATAAGGCTGTGGGAACCAAGTGACTCAGTGAAAGTGGAAGCTGTTTGTGAGCTGTAAGGACACCACTGATGTTCAGGCGCTGACTCTGTGTGCTAAGAAACTTCAAGGAAGCCTGTTCATGGCCTTAAAGTGGGTGAGGGGGTTACTGGGGACACAGCAGCTTTCCCAGTGTCTCTTGAATGAAACCAAGTACAGGCACTGTCCTCCTTCCAAGGGTTCAGCAGCACAGTGGCTCTTTGGATTGCCACTCCCTCAAGTTTTCTCAGTTTACAGGAAGGGCTGAGTTTGAGAGAAGATTGGAGATGGGGAGAACTTTCTCTGTGCCAGAGTTTCTGCCCCAATGCAATCTAGAGGAGGGTGCCATTGTTATGTGGTAGTGATAAGGGAGTTGGCTGATGGGCTTCTTCTTGCATTGGAGTCTCATGTCCCTGTAAACTTCAGCACTCAAGCAGTGCTGGCCAATGCAGGCTGGTCAAGTGTGGTGCCCAGCTTTCAGGACCTCCAGTACCCTCTCCCCCCACAGCTTATGTGTCTTACACTAGTGATATTGTGTCACTGTTTCTCAGCTCCTGCTACATGAGCTTCAAATGTACTGCCCTTCCTCCCCCCACTGGCACAGCAGCCAGTCCAAGGTACTTATATTTTATGAGATATTCCCAAGGCATTTGGAGCCAATTAAGTAATGATGGTATCTTAGATGCTATGATTTATATTTATATAGAGCTATTTCCGGACCACTTAAGTGGTTTGATTCCCAGATCAGGGACATCCTAGAATTTACTAAATTATGTTAGAGGATAGCACAGATAGCAGAATATGATGTGTAAAAATGATGTTTTCCTTGATTTTATTTCATTGATGTACACAACCAATTTCTAATAAAATGTTAGAATGAACATATCTGAGGTCTTTCTTTAAACAACGCATATTATACTGAGAACACAGAAAAAATATTTCACTGAATTTGAAATATGATGGATAGTAGCAGACTTTCAGTGAGGGAACAGAAAGGGAAAGAGAAATTCCACTAACTTTCAAAGTTATAGTTCTATCTGCTAGGCAAAGTTATATGGTGTATGCAAGTATACACTACATTTTGGGATTGGACAAATTAAGCTTGATGTTTTTGTGATATGCAGGTGAAAATTTTTAGGACATGCTGAGAATCTGGTTTGCTCCTTGGACAGATTTTATGGTTGAAGTTATGGTTTGGGGTGGCACCATATATGGAGGACAAGCTACATGAGTGGATGGGTGGAGTCTACAGGCTGAGCAAAGTGAGGTGCTAATGTCAGATGCAGAGAAGAGTACATGGGAATGGAAGGGGAATAGAAAAAAATTAAAGCAAAGAGAAAGATAAGTCATATTGTCTTAGTTAGGGAGTGAGAGGGGAGTCAGGATACAGAAAGAACATAAGTCACTCTTCCCAAGGATAGCACTATAGTAAAGAGGTAAGTTAAAAGAATAATACATGAGGTGAGTGGGGCAGCCCAGGTCCCTCTGGATCCTTACTCCAGCCAGCACCCAGGCCACGCATGTGTGTGGAAATTTAAACCTGTGGCAGAAATCCCTGCAGAGAGGCTAGAGGCAAGACCCACCGAGCTGATCTAGGAACAGAACATCTTACCAGAGTAGCACAAGGGGTTCACTTCCAAGGGCTGCAGCAGAAAGAAGTGGAGCACAGCAGCCAGATCCAAGCCACACCCACCTGGACTGGTTTGATCTTGGTAGATCTGGTCCTGGTGCTAAGGTAATAACTGCACCAAAACTCTACACCAAGGGTAGGACAGTACTGTACAAAATGACAAAGAGAAGGAGCAAAATGTATTCTCAGGCCTCAAACCAACAGAACAAATGCAGGAGGTAATAACATAGAAGGAATTGGAAGTCACACACCTGAAATCTCTGAAATAATAGCATCTGAAGATAAAGAAACAACTGCAGAAAGATATAGAGGAAATCAAATCAGAAATAATTTCTGAAGTAAAAAAAGAAATGATAACTGTAAACATCACTGCACTCGGACCAGCCAAGAAATGATAACTGTAATGAAAGAAATACTAAGTGCTTCTAAAGAAGACACTGATAAAAATAGAGAGGAATATAAAATAGGGAAGAAACAATGCATGAAGCAGATTCAAAGTGATATACAGGAAATTTAAACCTCAATCACAAGCTGGCAAAATCGTTTGAATGGAAGTGAACATAGACTTTCAGACCTTGAAGACACCACTGCAGCTAGTGAAAAGGTAAGAAAAAGATCTCTTAAAAACAACTAAGTTGCAGGAAAAAATAATTCAAGTTCTGCAAGACGATGTAAAGATGAACAACGTGAAACTAATGGGCATCAATGAGAAAGAAGGAGTCAATATAAATGATATGAAAAGAATATGAATAGAAGTAATAGCAGAAAACTTCCCAAATATGGGGAAACAATCTGACCTTCAGTAACCAAAGCATATAGAACTCCAAATAACATCAACTCAATTAAAACCACACCCAGACATAATAATCAAGATCCCAGAAATTCAGCACAGAAACAATATACTAAAAGTAGCTAGAGAAAAGAAACAGATCACATTTAAAGGTAAGCCCATCAGAATAATGGCAGATTTCACAAACCATCAAGTGAAGAAGAGCATGGAACAAAGTACCTCAAGTCTTGTTTTTTTTTTTTTTTTGGTGGAACCAGGGATTGAACTCAGACCCTTGCACTTGCCAGGGAAGTACTTATTATGATGACTTATACTGAGCCATCTCCCCAGCCCCCTAAAGTTTTTTTTTCCAAATCTGGGATTGAACTCAGGCCCCTGTTCTTGACAGGGAAGTACTTATTCTACTGAGCCATCTCCCCAGCCCCAATACTTCAAGTCTTGCAAGAAAACACATTCCAGCCCAGACTAACACACTGTGAAAAACTCTCTTTTCAAGTTTAATGGAGAAGTGAAATACTTCCATAACAAAGAATAACTGAAGAATTTCATAATGACAAAGCTAGCCCTACACAGACTACTAAAAGATATTCTACAGAAGGATAAAAATGACCACAACTCCATGAATGAGAATGGAAAGAACCCACTAAATAGGGCAAACCATTAAATACAGGAGAAAAGGAGGTATAGAGCAGCAGTCTTTCAATTATTCTTTGGTATACAGCAGCAAAATATTTCCACCCACATACTCTACAAATGGACTTCTGCACCCATGGATCATGATTCTGTCTGGATCTACAGGGTAGATATCAAGAAAATCACTGGCTCAGTCCCACAAGTGACACCTGGCCACAGGTAAGCATCACGGACACTACACATCGACCACATACTAGAACTTTGTGTAATATCTTGTCTCCAAACTGTTTGAAGCCCTGGTCATGTATTTGCCATTCCAGTATTTTTGCTACATTTTATTTTTAGTAATTCTTTACTATCATGAAAACTTTTTCTTAGTTGGTATTTTTGTATATATTAACCAAATAAAATACTGTGTGAGTACTCTGAATTAATCACAGATTCATACATATGATACACTACATTCTGGCCACTTCGTTGGCCACAATTTAATTTCAATTTTTGAATATTAGTTTGAAATATTTAATTTAATTTTGAATTAATTAATAATCAATTTTTTGAATTTTGTTTAATTTTAGTTTTTATTTTATGATTTATACTGTTTCTTTGACTTTCAATCTACTTATAAGACATGGTATGATATTTTCTCCTATTAGAAACTTTAAAAAGTGTCTTTCCATTTTTAATTGATTTTATATTAGTTCTTCCTTGTCTTTTACACACACACACACACACACACACACACACACACATACATACACAAAAAATGTATGTAAGCTTACATAAAATTGATACTGTTTTGTAGAAATCTTCAATTACCTTTTAAATGGGTTCATGTAATATAATTATATTTTACATAGTCCTGCATAACTACCATTGTGAGAGCTCTTTATTCTTTATCCAGGACCATGCAGCAACTTCTTTTGCCTTCTGGATTATGGTCTTTGTTATTTTCTATATGCTATGTTTAGAGGTATGAGAATATTTTGAGTTTGTATAACTGGAAAATATTTTAGTTTTAGTTTTCAAAGGTATGTTTGCTAAGTATAAAATTCAACGGGGACAGATTTTTTTCAGTCTTTTGAATAAATAAGTTGTTTCATAACAACAAAGAATAATACACAATCAGTGTTTTGGTTCTTTTTCTCTTATTGCTGGAATAAAATACTTGACACCCAAAATTAAAGAAGGAGATGTTTATTTAGCTGACAGTTTCTGAAGCTTCCAGTCCATAATCAGCTGGCTTCAAGGCAGAGTGGCACATGACAGAGAGCAGAGGTTTATGGTGGCAGAAAACAGTAAAATGGCAAGAGCAAAAAGAGGAGCAGTGGCAGAGAGCAAGCCTCTCTCCCTTCCTGATACTGCCTTCAAGCTGTCTGTCCCAGGGTAGGTGCAGCACTCACACTCATAATCCCCACATTCCTTTTTTTTTTTTGGCGGAACCAGGGATTGAACTCAGACCGTTACACTTGCCAGGGAAGTGCTTATTCCACTGAGCCATCTCCCCAATCCCCAAAATAAATTTCTTTTTTTTTCTTTCTTTCTTTCTTTTTTTTGTGGAACTGGGGATTAAACTCAGGCCCTTGCACTTGCTAGGCAAGCGCTTAATCTACTGAGCCATCTCCCCAGCCCTAATCCCCACATTCGATCATGAATTAATTGCATACTCTAGAAGTCTGCTCCATGACTGCATGAGGCTTTGTGGGGACAACTAGATACAAACCATAATGAACATATTTTCCATATACTTCCAATATATGTTGGTTCATGTTTTCACACTTAACTGATGTTAGCAGAAAGAACATTTTTGTAGAAGACATTGTTTAGTAAATCAAATAGAACACTTCCTTGTTATAACTAAAGGGGTGTGATAATATTTTCTCTAACTCCCCATCCCCATTTCCAATTCCAGAAACAACTAAGCAAATTGAGTATTACTAGAAGAAGAAGAAGCAGAAGAAGGAGAAGAAGGAGAAGAAGGAACGAAATAGCTGAAACTCACCATAAAGGAATGGTTTGGTAAATATGATATAAAGAGTGAAATAAAACATGGTGACTAAATATGATCTGCTATAATAGCAAACAACAAAAAAGTAAAATATAAAACTATAGCTTTTTGATGATGCTCTCAACATTTTTATATAATGAGCTATGAGATTTGGTTTGAGAACACAATATGAACCTCCACAGCTTTTTCATAGCCCTTTATATATGCCTGGAGAAAGGTCAACTGTTGTTACAAAAAATTCTGGGGAGCTGCAAATAGAATATTTAGATACGTATGCTACAATGCAAGCAAGGACAGGAAGGAGCACAGCGGAGATTTTAATGTGGAAAATGAGATTAGGGTGACCATTTCTTTCTGCTTGATTCTTCATTGGTTATAATTGTCTATAATAAAATAATAAGTGCATGTATTGTCAATTCACCACAAGTAATTTCTTTTTCTTTTCTTTTTACTTTATTTTTTTGAAGAACAAATAGCAATGAGACAGTTTCAAATCAAATTAACAGGACAGATTCCATAATTAATACATTGCAAACTGTTTTTGTAATGTTTTGGTATTGTACAAGGTGCGTACATGATATTATACTTACTGACATTATTATAGCAGATGTCTCTAATCAGTGAATTAAGAGAGTGTAGCTGTATACTTATCTCATTTTCTTTAAAGCTGAATTATACCACAGTTTCAATAATTAATACTTTCTACCTTGTTATCTTTCTAGTGGTTGTCCACAGTACCAGAAGCCAACATAATATCTTGTCCAAGCACTATCAGTGCAAATCTTGCTTCTCATAGAATTATGCAGAAGCACTGCATATTTATCCTCACTGTACTGTTTATACAAACACATCATGGTCCTTCCTTTCTATCCTCCTTTTTTGTATAGATCTGTCAAAGATGGGCACTCCATTGTCATTAAACCAATTTAAGTTCCTGAACTCAGCGATGCAATCAAACACAGTCTAGCTTTCCACAATAATAGTGAGTTATCTGAAGAAGTTGTTGACTATAGCCATTTACAACTCAACTTGTTATGATGGCCCCACATTATATACCTCATTTTTATACTTTTCTGCTGAATGGTTAAGACCGAGATAGATCAAGCCCTATATAACAAAAAACAAACAAAAAACAAAACAAAACAAAACAAAAAACAAAACAAACAAACAAAAAAAACCCAACGTAGCTTTTGTATCTGATGAGTTCAGTTCAAGTCCCCTCAGGTTTATCTTGTAATACTGTACCTTACTCTGTAGATCCTTTGTCTATGTCAGCCATGTGGATGAGTCACAGCCAATGCTTGACAAGTTTGCCCTCTGTGAGAGCCTGAGATAAGGTTTTCTCTCCATGTGACTCTCCTTAGGCACACTATAGATCAACACTCGCCTTCCTCTGTGGCTCCATAATCTCCTTGATCAGAAAATTTGGGGCACAACTGAGTTTCATGATGTTACAGTACAGGTTCTGCTATGTCCTGAGTCTTCACTGACCTTGAAAGGCTAGGCCAAAATGATGGCTGACCTTGCTGCCCTTCTCCAATTTTTGATCTGTGAACTTAGGTTGTTAACCATCCAGAAGTAAAGCTGATTAGTACTCTGCAGCATATGTCATTCAGTTTGCTCAAACTATCTGACTAAATTCTTTTTAGTTGTTGTACCTTTCTATTTGTATTTCTTCTTTTGATTTCTTACAGTAGGGAGAATATACAATATTTGCACATTTGCGTCAGGTTTATTTCACTTATGAGTATACATTCAAGTGGCATCCATATCAATATAAATGTTTCAAGTTTATCATTCTTTATAGCTGAATAATACTCCATTATATAGAAATACCACATCTTTTTCAACCATTTCTCATGTGACAGACATCTTCATTGTTTCCAAGATTTTGCTATCACAAATTGTGCTGCTATAAACATAGGGACACATATATCACTATAATATAATGTTTTCAGTTCCTCTGGGAAAATACTCAGGAGGGTAGCTGGCTTGAATGGGATTTCCAGTCCTACTCTTTTGAGGAGTCTCCACACTGACCTCCATAATGGTTGTACCAGTCTACATTCCCACTAGCAGTGGAGAAGTGTTCCCTTTTCCCCACATCCTCTCCAACATTTTGTCTTGTTTGATTTCCTTATGATAGAACATTCTTTCTGGAGTTAGAAGGTATCTCAGTGTTGTTTTCATTTGCATTTCACGGATGGCTAGTGATGTGGAGCACTTTTTCATATATATTCACTTCTTTAATTTCGTCCTCTGAGAAGTGTGTATTCATCTCAGATGCCCATTTCTGGATTGGGTCTTTAAATTTGAGGACCTTAATGTATCTTAGTTCTTTATATATTCTAGACAGCAGGCCCTTGTCTGATTGCTTATTAGTTAGGAATTTTTCAAAATTTGTGGGTTGTCTTTTCACTTTGTTGACAATTTCTTTTGACGTGCAGAAACTCTTCAAGAAGAGTTGTTCCCAGTGGTTGATTCCTTCAAGTGTTTCCCGTGCGAATACATGTTTGTTCATGACCTCTTTGCCTACCCCTATGTCTTCAAGAGTTCCTCCTACTTTCTCTTCCAGGAGATTGAGTGTTTCTGCTCTAATGTTTAGATCTTGATTCCATTTTGACTCTAGCTTAGTGCATGGTGATAGAGCTGGGTCAAGTTTTAGTTTTCGGCATGTAGAAAGCCAGGTTTTCCAGCACCATTTGTTAGAAGCTATCTTTCTTCCAGTAAGCTTGTTTGGCCCCTTTGCCAAAGATCAGATGGCTGAATGTGTTTGTAGAGACCTCTGCATCTTTTAATCTATTCCATTGATCCTTAGGTCTATTTCGTTGCCAATACCATGTTGATTTTATCACCGTAGCTTTGTAGTATAATTTCAAGTCAGGAATTGTGATGCCTCCTGCCTTGTCTTTGTTGGACAGGATTGCCTTTCCTATCCCAGGTCTTTTCTGGTTCCAAAAATGTTAGGAAGGATTTCTCTAGGTCTGGGAGGTATATTTGTGGCAGTCTGATAGGGACTGCATTAAATCTGTACAGCAATTTTGGGAGTATGGCCATCTTCACGATGTTTGTTCTTCCTATCCAGGAGCATGGAATATCTTTTCATTTTCTGACATCTTCTATAATCTCTTTTCTTAGGGAGTTGTAATTTTCTGTGAAAAGATCTTTGACTTACTTGGTTAAGTGAATCCCAAGGTATTTCATTTTCCACGGTTCTATCGTAAAAGGTATTGTTTCTATAGTTTCCTTCTCGATGTGTTTGTTATCTGTGTAGAAGAATGCTATTGACTTTTGAGTATTACTTTGTGTCCTGCTATGCTACTGAATTTCCATATAAATTTTAGTAGCTTCTTGGTGGAATTTTTTTGGTCTTCCAAGTAAAGTATCATATCATCTGCAAATAGTGATTATTTAACTTCTTATTTACCTATTCTTATTTCTTGTATTTCTCCCTCTTTTCTAATGGCTGTTGCTAATGATTCTGAAACTATATTGAATAGGAGTGGTAATAGAGGACATCTTTGTTCTGTACCTGATGTAAGAGTAAAAGATTTCAGTTTTTCTCTGTTTAGAATTATATTTGCTGTTGGATTGTCATAGATGGCTTTGATGAACTTGAGGTAGATTCCTTCTATTGCAATTTTCTGTAGGATTTTGAACATGAATGAATGTTGGACTCATCAAAAGCCTTTTTTTTTTGCATCAATTGAGATGATCATATAGTTTTTAGATTTAAGTCTATTCATATAGTGTATTACATTTATAGATTTTTGAATATTGAACCATCCTTGCATCCCTGGGATGAATCCTACCTGGTCATGGTGTATGATCTTCTTGATGATTTGCTGCACTCTATTTGTTAGGATTTTATTGAGTATTTTTGAATCTTTTTTCATAAGTGTGATTGGCCTGTAGTTCTCTTTTTTAGTTGTGTCTTTCTCTGGTCTTAGAATCAGTATAATACTTGCCTCCAGGAATGATTTTGAGAGGACCTTTTCCTTTTCAATTTTATTGAAGAGTTTGAGGAGTGTAGGGATTATATCTTCTATAAATTTCTTGTAGAATTCAGCTGTAAATCCATCCGGACCTGAACATTCTTTTTCGGTAGGCTTTTTACTACAGTTCATATTTCGTTGGCTGTTATTGGCTTATTAACAGTTGTTATATCTTCTCGGTTCAGTTTTAGTACTTTTTACCTTTCGAGGAATTTGTCAGTTTCTTCTGAGTCTTCTATTCTGTGAGTGTAAAGATTCTCGAAGTAAGTATTGATAATCTTCTGAATTTCCACTGGGTCTGTGGTGATTTCACTCTTTCCATTCCTTATTGCTTGTATTTAATTTTTTTCTTGTCTCTTTTTGATGAGGTTGGCTAGAGGCTTATCAATTTTATTTAGTCTTTCAGAGAACCAACTTTTTGATTTGTGGATTGTTTGGACATTTTTCTTCATCTTATTGAATTAATTTCTCCTCTAATCTTTATGATTTCTTCCCATCTTTATGCTCTGGGTTTCATTTGCTCTTTTTTTTTCTAGATGTTGGAGGTGCAATATTAGGGTGTTTATTTGCTCCAGTTGTGTTTTCCTAATGTGTGTGTTCTGAGCTTTGATTTTTCCCTCTAAGAACTGCTTTCATCTCATCCCATAAATTCCGGTAAGTTGTGCTTGAATTTTCATTGAATTGTAGATATTGCTGAATTTATTGTTTAATTTATTCTGTGACCCATTGATTGCTGAGTAGGGTGTTGTTTAATTTCTATGAATTTAGGGGGGAGTTTCTGGTTTCTTTTGCCGTTTATTTCCAGTTTCATTGCACTGTGGTCAGATAATATGCATGGGATAACTTCTATTTTCTCGCATATACTTAAGCATCATATATGGGCCAGTACGTGGTCTATTTTAGAAAATGACCCATGTGAAGCTGACAAAAATGTGTATTCAGCTGTGTTCGGTGGAACACTCTGTGTATGTCTACCAAGTCCATTTGTTCCAGGCTCTGGTTCAGTTCTACTACTTCTTTGCTAACTTTTTGTCTGGTTGACCTGTCTTTGTGGAATAAGGAGGTGTTAAGGTCTCCTGTTAAGATTCTGGTATTAGATATTAGCTTTTTCTTGTCCAGTAAGATTTGTTTTACATAGCTGGGTGCTCCTGTGTTTGGCGCATACATCCTGTTGAATTCTTCCCCTAACCAGTATATAGTGTCCTTCTTTATTTTCTTTGATCATTCTTGGTTAGAAGTTGACACTGTCTGAGAACAAGATTGCTACCCCTGCTTTTTTCTGAGTTGCTGGGGAATGCAGTATTGTTTTCCACCCTTTGACTTTAAGCCTATGAATGTCCTTTTGAGTTTAGTGTGTTTCTTGTATATAGCATATCGTTGGGTTTCGTTTCCTAATCCACTGTGACAGTATTTCTCTTAATTGGTGAATTGAGTCTATTTACATTGATGGCTATAATTGAAATGTGCTGACTTATGTTTGTCATGATATTTACCTGGTGTTGTTCACTCGTTTGTAACCTATGTTTAAATGTCTGTCCTGTTTAGTGGGTTCCTTCCATTCTCATTCATGGAGTTCTGGTCATTGTGGTCTCTCTCTAGAACATCTTTCAGCCGCTTGTGAAGGGATGGCTTTGCCATCATGAAATTTAGTTGTTCTTTGTTGTGGAAGTATTTCACTTCTCTATCAAACTTGAAAGAGAGTTTTTCAGGGTATAATAGTCTGGGCTGGAATCTGTTTTCGTGTAGGACTTAAAGAACTCTGCTCCATGCTCTCCTTGCCTTCATTGTTTGTGTAGAGAAGTTGGCTGTAATTCTGATGGGTTTTCCTTTGAATATGAACTCCTTCTTCTCTCTAGCAGCTTTCAGTATATTATTTTTGTGTTGGATTTCTGGGACGTTAAGTATTATATGTCTCGGTGTGTTTCTACTTGGGTTGAAGTTATTTGGTGTTCTCTATAGTCGGTGACCTGAATGTTGGATTGTTTCCTCATATTTGGGAGAGAAATAGAGTGGCACAGTGAATTAGGAAACAAAAATCCAACAATATGCTGTATACAAGAAACACACTTAACTCAAAAGGACATTCATAGGCTTAAAGTCAAAGGGTGGAAAACAATACTGCATGCCCCAGCAACTCAGAAAAAAGCAGGGGTAGCAATCTTGTTCTCAGACAGTGTCAACTTCTAACCAAGAATGATCAAAGAAAAATAAAGAAGGACACTATATACTGGTTAGGGGAAGAATTCAACAGGAAGAAGTAACCCTCATAAATATGTATGCGCCAAACACAGGAGCACCCAGCTATGTAAAACAAATCTTACTGGACATGAAAAAGCTAATATCTAATACCAGAATCTTAACAGGAGACCTTAACACCTCCTTATCCCACAAAGACAGGTCAACCAGACAAAAAGTTAGCAAAGTGGTAGAACTGAACCAGAGCCTGGAACAAATGGACTTGGTGGACATACACAGAGTGTTCCACCGAACACAGCTGAATACACATTTTTGTCAGCTTCACATGGGTCATTTTCTAAAATAGACCACATACTGGCCCATATATCATGCTTAAGTATATGCGAGAAAACAGAAGTTATCCCATGCGTAATATCTGACCACAGTGCAATGAAATTGGAAATAAATGGCAAAAGAAACCAGAACACCACCCTATATTCATAGAAATTAAACAACACCCTACTCAGCAATCAAAGGGTTACAGAAGAAATTAAACAAGAAATTCAACAATATCTGCAATTCAATGAGAATTCAACCACAACTTACTGGAATTTATGGGATGCGATGAGAGCAGTTCTTCAACTGAAGTTAATAGCTATGAACTCATATATTAGGAAAACAGAACGGGAAGAAATAACCATACAAATGTATCACTTTCAACAGCTAGAAAAAGAAGAGAAAACCAAGCACAGAGCCCAAAGATGAGAAGAAATCATAAAGATTAGAGCAGAAATTAATTCAATTGAGACGAAGAAAACAGTTCAAAGAATCAATGAGTCAAAAAGCTGATTCTTTGAAAAACTAAATAAAGTTGATAAGCCACTAGCAAACCTCATCAAAAAGAGGAAAGAAAAAATTCAAGTAGAAGCAATAAGGAATGAAAAGGGTGTAATCACTACAGACCCAGTGGAAATTCAGAAGATTTTCAATAGCCACTTTGAGAATATTTACGCTCACAGAATAGAAAACACAGATGAAATGGACATATTCCTTGAAAGGTATAAATTACTAAAACTGAATCAAGAAGGCAGAACAACTATCAATAAACCAATAACAGCCAATGAAATACAAAATGTAATAAAAACCTTGCTGAGAAAGAAAAGTCCAGGTCCTAATGGATTCACAATTGAATTCTACAGGAAATTTACAGAGGATATAATCCCTACATTCCACAAACTCTTGAGTGAAATTGAAAAGGAAAAAAAAATCATTCCTGGAGACAAGTATTACACTGATACCAAAACCAGTGAAAGACATAACTAAAAAAGAGAACTACAGGCCAATCTCCCTCATGAACATATTGCAAAACTCCTCAATAAAATCCTAGTAAACAAAATACTGCAAATCATCAAGGAAATAATACACCATTACCAGGTAGGATTCATCCCAGGGATGCAAGGATGGTTCAATATTCACAAATCTGTAAATGTAGTACACTATATCAATAGCGTGAAAACTAAAAACCATATGATCCTCTCAATTGATGCGGAAAAGGCTTTTGACAAAGTCCAAAACTCATTCATGCTGAAAATCCTTCAGAAAATTGGAATAAAAGGCCTCTACTTCATCTTGATAAAAGCCATCTATGATGAACCGATGGCTAATATAATTTAAATGGGGACAAACTGAGATCTTTTACTCTTAGATCAAGTACAAGATAAAGATGTTCTGTATCACCCCTCCTATTCAATATAGTTTTGGGGTCATTGGCTAAAGCCATAAGACAAGAGGACGAAATAAAAGAAATAAGAATAGGTAAAGTAGAAGTTAAATTATCAGTATTTGCAGATGACATGATTCTTTACTTGGAAGACCCAAGAAACTCTACCAAGAAGCTATCAGAATTGATACACAAATCCAGCAGCATAACAGGATATAAAGACATTACTCAAAAGTCAATAGCATTTCTCTACATGGATAACAAACACATTGAGAGGGAAACTACAGAAACAATACCTTTTATAATAGCATAGTGGAAAATAATTATCTTGGAATTTATCTAACTAAAAATGTTAAAGATCTTTTCATGGAAAATTATAGTACTCTGAAAAAAAGAGATCAAAGGGGATTTCAGAAAATGGAAAGGTATACCCTGCTTCTGGATAGGAAGTTCCAACATTGTGAAGATGGCCATACTTCCAAAATTTTTGTACAGCTTCAATACAATCCCCACCAAACTATGAACAAAATACCTCCTAGAACTAGAGAAGTCATTTTTACAATTTATTTGGAACCAGAAAACACCTAAAACAGCAAAGGCAATGCTGGCCAACAAACACAAGTCAGGAGACATTACAATTCCTGACTTGAAATTGTACTACAAAGCTACTGTGATAAAATCAGCATGGTATTGGCAACAAAATAGACCTTAGGATCAATGGAATAGACTAGAAGATGCAGAGGCCCTTACGAACAAACTCAACCACTTGATCTTTGACAAAGGGGCCAAATACACTTACTGGAAGAGAGATAGACTTTTTAACAAATGATGCTGGAAAAATTGGCTCTCCACATGTCAAAAACTACAACTTGACCCAGGTCTATCGCCATGCACTAAGCTAAAGTCAAAATGGATCAAAGATCTTAATATTAAAACAGAGACACTCAATCTCTTGGAAGAGAAAGTAGGAGAAACTCTTGATGACATAGTGGTAGGCACAGAGTTTATGAACAAACATGTATCCTCCTGGGAAACACTTGAAGGAATTAACAACTGGGACCACATGATATTGAGAAGTTTCTGCATGTCAAAAGAAATTGTCAACAAAGTGAAAAGACAACCCAGCAATTTTGAAAAAATCCTAACTCATAAGAACTCAGTCAAGGGCCTGCGCCCTAGAATTTATAAAGAACTAAAAAATATTAGGGCCCCTGAATTTAAAGACCCAATCCAGAAATGGGCATCCGAGATGAACACACACACTTCACAGAGGACGAAATTATAGAAGTGAATAAATACATGAAAAAATGCTCCACATCACTAGTCATCCATGAAATGCACATTAAAACAGCCCTGAGATACTTTCTTACTCCAGAAAGAATGGCTATCATAAACAAATCAACCAACAACAAATGTTAGAGAGGTTGTGGGGACAAGGGAACCCTTTTCCACTGCTGGTGGGAATGTAGACTGTTGCAACCATTATGAAAATCAGTTTGGAGACTCCTTAAGAAACTAGGACTGGAAATCTCATTCAAGCCAGCTATACCCCTACTGGGAATTTTCCCGGAGGAACTGAAAACATCTTATCATAGGGATATATGTGTCCCTATGTTTATAGCAGCACCATTTGTGATAAAAAAATCTTGGAAACAACCAAGATGCCTGTCACATGAGGAATGGTTGAAAAAGATGTGGTATTTTTATACAACGGAGTATTACTCAGCTGTAAAGAATGATAAACTCGAAGCCTTCATATTTAAGTGGATGCCATTTGAAGACATACTTATAAGCAAAATAAACCAGACCCACATGTGCAAACGTTGTATAGTCTCCCTAGGGTAACTTAAAAGAAGAAGTGCAAATAGGAATGTTAAATACAATTAAAAGGAAAGCAAGAACTTGAGGATTGGACAATGAGGGGTCGGTAAGTAGAAATGCTGAGAAACATGACAGATGCAAAACAATTCACTTATACACACTAGGTGGGTAAAGACAATGATCCTGAGAAACATAAGGAGATTTTTGAAACTAGTAGTTAAGTGGTAGGATTCTCACCCCAACTAACTATGTATGCTGATACCTGTGAGCCAACAACTGCACTGAATTTAACAATGTGTAATAGAAGGGTCACACTCCAAATTGCCTGCCATTATGGTCTTTTTTCTTTTTTTTTTTGGTGGAACCAGGGATTGAACTCAGGCCCTTGTGCTTGCCAGGGAAGCACTTATTCCACTGAGCCATCTCCCTGACTCCATGGTCTTCTAAATATGTACTTCTTGTCATGACATACCAGCTATTACTATACTGCTGTTTTTTAAAGGGTAGTAAATGAAAAATAAGGCAAAAAATGTCACAAGACAGTCATGCTACAATGCTACTATGCTATATATGGACGGGCTTCTAAATATCTATGTAAATATATCTAAGTGTTCATTCTTATTTTTAATTTTTTCTTCTTCATATTCTGTACAGACTTAGAGTTAGTATCTCAATATTTGATGGAAAATACATGTTCCATGTTATGCCTATGATGACTGATATTTAGGCTAATAGTGTGGGTAAACTGAACTGCATATGTTGCAGGGCAATAATAAATGTCTCTTCTGGAGGGTTAACAACCTAAGTTTGCAGATCAAAAACTGGAGAAAAATAAAGGCTGCAAGGACAGCCAACATTTTTGCCCTGGCCTTTCAAGGTCAGCGAAGACTCAGGACATAGGAGAAACTGCACTATAACATCATGTAACTCAGTAGTGCCCCAAATTTTCTGATCAAGGAGATTATGGGGCCACAGAGGAATGAGATTGATGATGTATAGTGTGCCTAAGGAGAGTCACATGGAGAGAAAACTGTCTCTCAGGCTTCCACAGAGAGCAACTTGGTGAAGCAATGGCCATGACTCATCCACAAGGCTGACACTGACAAGGGATCTACAAAGAGCAATACAGGGTCACAGGATAAACCCTGAAGGGTACCTGACTGACCTTACGTGATACAAAAGTTACATTTTTTGTTGTATAGGTCTTGCTTTAACTTGGTCTTAACCATCCAGCCGAAAAGTATAAAAATGGAAGTATAAAAAGTAAAGTTGTATTAATATAATGAGCTGTGAATGTCTCATGTCAATAACTTCTGTGGATAACTTGCTTCTACTGTGGACTGCTAATCTGTGTTGGATTGTTTTATTTAAAATATATATGTATATATATATATATATATATATATATATATATATATATATATATATATATATGATGAGCCATCCAGGTTGTGAAAATCTGTAACATATGTATCATTGTATGTTACTCTGTTTACGTCATTTGTTCTCTTTGTTTTTGCTTCTATTTTTTACTCAAGTTAAAATACAAATAAGTAAATTAAAAAAAATCATGTGGCTGAGTGGGTTTGTAGTTGTACCTGAATCTTCTAATGTGTTCCATTGATTCTGAGGTCTGTTTTCATGCCAGTACCACGATGATTTTATCACAGTACATTTGTAGAATGATTTCAAGACAGAGATTGTAATACTGCCTTGTCTTTGTTGGCAGGAACTCCCTTTGATATTCTAGGACTTTCCTTGTTCCAAATGAATTTTTGAAGTGTTTTCTCTAGATCTGCGATGCATACTTAATGTTGAGATTACACTGAGTCTGCTTAACAGCTTTGGGAGCATGGCAATTTTCATAATGTTGGTTCTTCCTATCCATGGGCAAGGAATGTCTTTTCATTTTTTGAAAACCTCCTGGATCTCTTTTCATGTACTGTAATTTTCACTGTAGAGATATTTTACTTTCTCTGTTAGACTCATTCCAGAGTATTTCATTTTTTGAAGATGCTGTTGTGAATGGTGTGGTTTCCTGAATTTCTTTCTACGTAAGTTTGTTTTTTGGGTAAAAGAATCCTATAGATTTTTGAAGGCTTTGTATGCAGATACTTTACTGAATTTAATTATTAAATTTAGAAGTGTTTTGGTGGAATTTTTGCCGTCTTCTGGATAGACTATCATGTCATTTATGAATAATGATAATTTCATTTCTTTCTCAATCCTCATTCCTTTTATTTTTGTCATTTGTCTATTTGCTCTGTCTATTGTTTCCAAAACTATATTGAATAGTAATCGTTTAGTGGATATTTTGTCTTGTTCCTGATTTTCAACTGAAAGCTTTTGGGTTAAAGGCATTTAGTATGATGTTGGCTGTTTTCCATATATGGTTTTATTAGAATTAGGTAAAGAACATGTATTCTGATTTTCTGTAAGATTTTTATTATGAAGGAGTGTAGGATGTTTTAGAAATCCTTTTCTGCATCTACGGAGATGATCATGCAATTTTGTTTTTGGGCTCTGTTTTTACTGTGTATCACATTTATTGATTTGTGTATGTTGAACCATCCCTGAATTTCTGGGATGAATTCCATTTGATCACTATATGTAATCTTGATGATTTGCTTTTTTCTGTTTGCTAGTGTTTTATTGATAATATTTGCATTTTGATTGGGTCATTCTCTTGTTTTTGTATCAGATAATACTTGCCTCCAGGAATGAGTTAGAAAAATTTCTTCCCTTTAAATTTCAAAAATTTTTTTTTTTCATTAAAGAGTGAGAAATATTGACATTAAATCAAATCTAAATTTCTTATAGAATTCAGATGTGAATCTCTCAGGACGTAGGTTTTTCTTTTTTGGTAAGTTTTTAATTACATTTTCAACTTTGTTGACTGATATTGGGTTATCCAGGGTATTTATTGATTTAGTTTGGTAATTCATATGTATATAGGAATCTGTCAATGTTTTCTGTGTTTTTCCTTCCTCTGAGGGTATAGGTTTTTGAAGTAAGTGTTGATGATATGAATTTTTATAGGATCTGTAATGGTTTCAGCCTTTTTATTTCTTATTGCATGAATTTGAGTTTTTTCCTTTCCTTTTTTTGAAAAGGTTAGCTAGGTGTTTATCAATTTTATTTTTTTTTTCAAAGAACTAGCTCTATAATCCCTTTTTAAAAATTATTGTTTTATTCATCTCCATTGCATTAATTTTTGCTCTGGTTTTACAGTTTCCTGCTTTCTTTGGGCTTTAGCCTTCACTCACTCTTCTTCACAGAAGCTTGAGGTGCAGCATGAGATTGTTTATTTGTGCTCATTCTACTTTCCTGATATGAGAATTCACCACAATAAATTTCCCTCTTAGATCTGCTTTCGTTGCATCTCACAGGTTCAGCTAAGTTTTACATATATTTTCTTTCAATTGTAAATGTTGTTTAATTTCATCTGTGATGCCTTAGTTGTTCAGAAGGCTGTTATTTAATTTCCATGTATTTAGGGAGTTTTTGTGATTTCTTTTGTCAGTACTTTCCAGTCTTTTCCATTAATTAATGTGCACTGGATAAGTTCAGTTCCTTTACACTTAAGCATATTCTTTGGCCTAGTACATGTTATATTATAGAAAATGTCGCATTTGCAGCTGTGGAGAATGTGTATTCTTATGTTCTTGGGTGGAATACTCTGGAAAGGTGTACTAAATCTATGTGTTCACAAGTTTGGTTCAGTTCTGTTATTTCTTTGCTGATTTTTTGGTCTAGTTGATATATCTCTTTGTAATAATGTGGTGTTAAGTTCCCCTGTTATAATTGTGTTATTGCTTATTTGATTTTTCATGTCTATTAAAATCTGTTTTATATAGTTGGATTCTTTTTTATCTGATGCTCATTCTACTTTATATAGTTGGATTCTTTTTTATCTGATGCATACATATTTATGATTTTTATCTCTTTCTCTTGAAGTTTTTCCCTAAGTAGCATGTACTGACTTTCTGTATCTCTTCCAGTTGGTTTGAAGTTGACATTGTCTGCAAACAGAATATTTATCCCTGCTTTTTTCTGGGTTCTTATCACATGGAGTATTGTTTTCCATCTTTTGACTTTCATTCTATTAATTTCCTTTTGAGTTAAATGTGTTTCTTGTATAAAGCATACTGTTGAATTTTGTTTGTTTGTTTGTTTCTGTATATTTATTTATCTATTTTTATTGAAGAACAAATAGCAATGAGACAGTTTCAAGACAAATTAACAGGACAGATTCGATAAATTAATACATTGCAAACTGTTCTCATATCATACAAGGTTTTTCCTTCCTTCCTTCCTTCCTTCCTTCCTTCCTTCCTTCCTTCCTTCCTTCCTTCCTTCCTTCCTTCCTTCCTTCCTTCCTCCCTCCCTCCCTCCCTCCCTCCCTCCCTCTCTCTTTCATTCTTATATGCACTACAGGACCTACATGGTGTCACTACACAGATCAGATCCATGGTAATTCTCCTATTTTCAGCCTCCCACAAGCTAGGTTTACAGGTGCACGCCACCATGCCCAGTCTCAGTCACCATCTCAGCATGCCCCAGGGATGGGGCCAGCGGGGCATGCAAAGGATTGAATCCTGGTCCTGCGTCTGCCTAAGAAGACAGTTCAATCCACTGAGCTATCTGGCTGGCCCTTGGATTTTGTTTCTCGATCCACTCTACGTTTCTTTTGATTGGTGAATTGAGACCATTTACATTAGTGGTTGTAACTGATATTTTCTTATGTTTGTCATGTTAGTTTTCTACCATTATTTCCCTACTTTCCCCTTGTGCTTAATTGCTTGCCCTATTTGTTGGTTCCTTTCAATTGTTTATCTTGGAATTATGGTCATTTTTATGTCTTTCTAGAATATCTTTCAGTAATCTTTGTTGGGTTGGTTTGATAGTCACGAATTTCTTCAGCTGTTCTTTGTTATGGAAGTATTTGATTTTTCCATTATTTTTGAAAGATAGTTTTCTAGGGTGCATCAATCTGGAAGATGTTTACTTTCACGATCTGAAAAAACTTCACTCACAGCTCTTCTTGACTGGATGGTTTGTGTTGAGAAATCTGCCATGATTCTGATGGGCTTTCATTTATAGGTGATCTGTCTCTTTTATCTTTTCTTTTTTTTTTCTGGTGGAACCAGGGACTGAACTTAGGCCCTCGTGCTTGCCAGGAAAGAGCTTATATTACTGGGCTATCTCCCCAGCCTTGTTTATTTATTTATTTATTTTTATAACAGCTTTAAATATTTTGTTTTTTTGTTGACTCTCTGGAGTTTTGAATATTATATGTCTGGGTATAGATTTACTTTGGTTGATGTTAATTGGAGTTCTACAAGCCTCACTATGCTGTATGTCAGATACCTTTCCCATACTTGGAAATATTCTGCTATTACTTTGGCAGACAAACTTTTGATGTCATTTGTACTAATTTCTGCTTTTTTGTTGACACCTATCCATCTTATTGTTTTTTAAATCTCTCTCTCTCTTTTTAGGAATTCAACTATGGTTGCTGTATTGCATGATGTTACATTCAAATTATTTGTTTTTGTTTCCAGATATAAATGTGCAAAATCATTTAACACAATAAAGCAAAATAACAAACAAGTTAAAGGAAATTAAAAAAATAAAGAGTAAGAATAAAAAGAGTTGCATCATCTTGCAGCTGTTGAATTGTTATTTCCTTGCTCCTTGTTATTTTTTAGGGATCTTACCTTTCGTGTTCACGAGCTGCAATGCTGTCTTCAATGTCTGGTATTCTATCTCTAGTTTTCTTTAAACAAAAGGTTTGAAAGGAATGTTTAATTTCCTGGATATCTCTATCAATCTGTTTCATGCATACTAATTCTGTATTGTTCACTCAAGGTTTTCATCATTTTTCTATGCTTCTCTACTTTTTATCTATTCATCTTTAAATATGCTGAGCAATTCTTTCATCATGGTTTTCATTTCTTTTTTTGCATAAGATTATTTCTTACCTGATTTCTTTCATAGCCTGATGGAGTTGTTTCTTTACTTTAGTTGCTAGCATTTCAGAAATTTCACATGTGTGATTTCCAGTTTCTTCAACGTAGATGTCTCCTGAATATTTTCTGGATGCGCTGAAGTCCTAGATTCCGTGTTGATCCTTTGTTTTGACATTTCCTACTTCAAAAAACTTTAAAATTTTGTGATCCACATTCATGTGGTGATCCTTGTGGGTATAGGTAGTAGGAGCTATATCACTCATATCAAGGCCTCTCCAGCAATAGTCTTCTCCAGGGCTATCTTCTCTGTGTAGGATTTCTTGTTTTGCATCTGTTCCAAGATCCTCCCTTCACAATTAACTGATAGTGGGATTTTGGTTTCTGTTTGGCTCATCCCCAGTCTGTTGGTGTAGTGCTGTGGTGTGGTCATCAATCCGTAGCACCCCAGTATTGCTACACAAGGGAGAACAACTAATTACAACAGATATGACTTCTCATCTACAGCACTAGAGTAGTAATAAACACAATTTAGAAACTGACAACTGTGGTAAATATTGATTTTGACTTTAGACCACAGGAACAAAGTCCATTATGATAAAACAGAAGTAACAAACAAACAAACGAAGAAAAACAAAACAAAACAAAACTGACAGTAAATTAGGAGGTTGTGAGCAAAGCGTTTCTCTTTGTTAGAGTGGATTTGCCCTGGATTCCTCTGGATAAGACACTTGCCGAGTCCCAGTGCTTCCTGTGCCGGATGCCCTCACTGAAGTGTAGGAGTAGTGGCCAGGCACCAGGGTCCTTCCAGACGGAGGCTCCCTGGATGTCAGAGGCAGTGGGTAGGGCTCACTCCTCCTGCAAGGTATGGCGGAGGTGCAGTGGGTGGTGTTTATCCCCTCCCTAGCAGTTCAATGAAGCTCCTGAGGCTCACTGAGGCTCAGTGTGGCTCCTGGGATAGTTGGAAATTGTTAATATCGGTAAAGTCTACTTATTCATGTCTTTTCTTCTGTGAGATGTTGAAGTTTTCCTGGTTTTGCCCATAAATGGTTACTTGAATGGTATTTGAGATATTGCACACATTTTGAGACCTGTGTGGGGAATGTTGACATCTTTGTTGGAGCATGTATTTAACCTGGTGAGATTAAGCCAATTCTGCCGTTCCTCATCCCCTTGAATCAGTGAGCAGCTCTAGGGTCCCTTCAGTTTTAGGAGGCTTTTGCTCTGAAGAATTATTTCACACTTGCTCCACCTAGTGGAGAACTTGGAATCTGTGTGACAGCCAGCCCTGTTACCAAGGCTTTTAGTAAACTTTATACAGTATTAAACTGTTTATGCTAAACAGCTCATTCATCTCCAGCTTGTGGATGAGCCCAGCAGCTCACCGTCAATTTTCTGGGATTACTTTCTTGAGCTCACTTCTCACGGACACTATCTCAACACTTTTCTTCTTGCCTTCTGCTTCCTGGCCTGGTTCTCTAAGTAGACACTGAGGCTTTTGTCTTATTCTGTTTGGGACATTCTGTGGATCTTCCTGACTCTGATACTTTATAAGGAGAGTAGAGAGGGCAGAAAAATAATGAAAAGTCCGGCCACGCCCACATTCTTGGTGCCACAATCCTCTGGTCAGACGGAGGGCTGTTGTTGCTTCCTAGCTTTGCTTCCTGCCTGGCCTCTGCTATCACTGGGCTGGGGAAAATGTCTCACTCTCATGATCCCACAGAGAGTCCTTCACCTGCTCTCTGCTCCTTAGTACAGAAATAGAAGACTTCTGTTGGAGCTCTTTCTGTCAGCACTAACAGAAACCTCTGGCATTCAGGCTAGCCAGAGTTCAAGTTAGAAGAAAATGGAAGAAAAAAAAAAGCAGCTATAGGTTGCTTTTCAGTAGTACTCAAATCTTTCTTAATTTCCTTCCTCAGCTCACATACTATCACCCTTTTCAGAGCTCTCAGTTACCTGTTTCATATGCAGGGCACTTGTTTACATTTGATGAGTGATGACATTCTTATCCTACTGCAGTTTTCCATTGCTGTGACAAAATAGCCTAGATAAATGACTTGAAGGAAGAAAGATTTCTTTTGGCTCAAGGTTTTAATCCATTATCAGCCTTTTAGGCCTGACATGAAGCAGAGCATTGTGGAAGAAGCCTGTGGTGGAGTGAAGACATTCAGCTCATGGTCACTGGGAAACAGATCAAGTCAGAGACCCAGATAGTCTGTGGTCCCTGGCTTTCTCCTTTTTCACACCACATCCTCTACTCTGCTGGATGGTACTGTCTGAATTCAGGGTGAGTCTCCCTCATCGCTTTGCTGTCTTACATGCCAAGTGTCTGTGAAAGGATCTCATAGACATGCCCAAAAGTGAACCTTAGTAATTTCCTAGTTAGGGTTCACTAGAGGAATTTATATAATATATAAATATAATAAAGTATTATAAAACATAGTATAGTATAGTATACTATAATAAATATAAGAGAGCTATATAAAGGATTTTCTAGGAGGTTTACATTGGTGATCTGTAGAATAGGAGGAGCTGTAAAGTGCCAGCTTTATGGTGGAGAGCTGGAGGATCCCATTAGAGGTTAAAGGCCTGGGTTCAGAGTCTGGCTGCAGACTCTTGCACAAGTGCCCATTGAAAAGCTAAAAGGCCTATGCCTGAAAGAACCAGACAAATGTCCTCAGTGCAATATGGAAGACCCAAGTTCTTCTAAAAAGGAAAAGGGAAGACTTACTTCTTTCTCTCTTTTTTGTTCTAACCAGGCTACAAGACTACTAATTTGTGTCACCCACATCTGGAGTTTTCCTCCTATTCGTGACCTGCATGTCAGTCACTACCGACCCCAGAACTGTGCTCTACTAGTCCCTCTGTGCTTATGTTCCATCTGAGTTCACATGTTGAGATTACCTGTCACAGTGTTTCTTAAGACAACCAAGATACAGTTAAGATTAATCATTACTAACTGGAGCTGGAATGCTGACCCTTAACTATTTAAAGTTTTGCTTTGAAAAATTAAAAAATGGAATTTTATAGAAATCAGTAAAATGAACCTCCATATACTTATTAGCAAGCTTTCTTATATTGACTGTTCCACATAATGTTTGACTGTTGCAAATCTGTTTTCAACTCTCTGCAATTCATTTAATGCCACATTGAACTATTTTTAAAATTTTATTTAAAATCAAATTATTAATTATTAATTTTTTGTTTTTATTTTATTGAAGTACAAATATCTATGAGACAATTTCAAGGTACCTTGAAAGATAGATTTGATAAATTAATACATTGCAAACTGCTTTCATAACGTTTTGGTATTGTACAAGGTGCATACATGATATTATACTTACAGACGTTATTATAGCGTATGTCTCATCAGTAAATTAAGAGAGTGTAGTTGTTTGTGTATCTTATTTTTTATACCTGCATTACATCAAAGATTCAATAATTAATACTGTCTACATTATTTTCCTAGTGGTTGTCCATACTACTAGAAGCCGACATAACATCCTGTCCTACCACCATTAGTGCAAATCTTGCCTCTCATAGGATTATGTAGAAGCACGGCATTATCTATCCCATCTGTACTGTCTATACACACACATCATGATTCTTCCTTTCTATACCCCTTCCTTTGTCTACACCTGTCAAAGATGGGCACTCCATTGTCATTCAACTAACTTACGTGCCTAAACTCAACGACACAATCCAACACAGTCCAGCATTCCGCAACAATAGTGAGTTATCTGAAGAAGTTGTTGACCATAGCCATTTACAGCTCAACTTATTATTATGGCCCCGTGGTGTATACCTCACTTTTATACTTTTCTGCTGGATGGTTAAGACCTAGATAGAGCAAGACCTATACAGCATCACATGTACTTTTTGTTTCTTATGAGGTCAGTGAAGTCCCCTCAGGGTTGATCTTGTAGTCCTGTACCTTATTCTGTCGATCCTTTTTCTGTGTTATCCATGTGGATGAGTTACGGCCAATGCTTGACCAGTTTGCTCTCTGTGAAAGCCTGAGAGAAAGTTTTCTCTCCATGTGACTCTCCCCAGGCACACTATAGCACTTCGATTTCTTTCCTCTGTGACTCCATAATCTCCTTGTTGAGAAAATTTGGAGCTCAACTGAGTTTCATGATGTTGCAGTGCAGGTTCTCCTATGTCTTGAGTCTTCGCTGACCTTGAAAGGCTAGGACCAAAATGTTGGCTGGCCTTGCGGCTCTTCTATTTATCCAACTTTGATCTGTGAACTTAGGTTGTTAACCATCCAGAAGAAAAGCTGATTAGTATCCTGCAGCATATGCCATTCACTTTGCTTTATCTGACCTAATTGATTTTAGTTGTTGTTGTACGTTTCCATTTGTATTTCTGCTTTTCGCTTCTTATACTAGGGAGACTATATGATATTTACACATATGTGTCTGGTTTATTTCACTTATGAGTATATGTTCAAGTGGCATCCACTTCAGTATAAATGCTTCAGACTTATCATTCTTAATAGCTGAGTAATACTCCATTATATAGAAATACCACATCTTTTTCAACCAGTCGTCATGTGATGGACATCTTGGTTGTTTCCAAGATTTTGCTATCACAAATTGTGCTGATATAAACATAGGTACACATATATCACTATGACACCATGTTTTCAGTTCCTCCGGGAAAATTCCCAGTAGGGGGATAAGCTGGCTTGAATGGGATTTCTAGACCTACTCTTTTGAGGAGTCTCCACACTGACCTCCACAATGGTTGTGCCAGTCTACATTGCCTCCAGCATTGGAGAAGTGTTCCCTTTACGACACACCCTCTCCAACATTTGTTTTTGGTTGATTTCCTTATGATAGCCATTCTTTCTGGAGTGAGATGGTATCTCAGTGTTGTTTATATTTGCATTTCACAGATGACTAGCGATGTGGAACATTTCTTCATGTATTTATTCGCTTCTTTAATTTCGTCCTCTGAGAAGTGTGTATTCATCTCAGATGCCCATTTCTGGATTGGGTCTACAAATTTGAGGGCTCTGTTATATCTTAGTTCTTTATATATTCTAGACAGCAGATGTCTGTCTGATTGCTTCTTAGGATTTTTTCAAAATTTGTGGGTTGTCTTTTCACTCTGTGGACAATTTCTTTTGACATGCAGAAGCTCCTCAGGAAGAGTTGTTCCCAGTTGTTGATTCTTTCAAGTGCTTCCCATGCGAATATATGTTTGTTGATGAACTCTTTACCTACCCTTTTGTCTTCAAGAGTTCCTCCTACTTTCTCTTCCAGGACATTGAGTGTTTCTGATTTAATGTTTAGAACTTGAATACATTTTTACTTTAACTTAGTGCATGGTGATAGAGCTGGGTCAAATTTTAATTTTAGGCATGTAGAAAGCCAAGTTTTCCAGCACCATTTGTTAAAGAGGCTATCCTTCTTCCAGTAAAGTATGATAGGCCCTTTTGTCGAAGATCAGATGGCTGAGTGTGTTCATAGATGCCTCTGCACCTAATCTATTCCATTGATCCTCAGGTCTATTTTGTTGCCAATACCCTGTTGATTTTATCACAGTAGCTTTGTAGTATAATTTCAAATCAGGAATTGTGATGCCTCATGCCTTGTCTTTATTGGCCAAGATTGCCTTGGCTATTCTAGGTCGTTTGTGGTTCCAAATCAATTTTAGGAATGATTTCTTTATGTCTGGGAGGCATGTTGGTGGCAGTTTGATAGGGATTGCATTAAATCTGTAAAGCAATTTTGTGAGTATGGCCATCTTCATGATGTTGGTTCTTCCCATCAAGGAGCATGGAATATCTTTCCATTTTCTGACATCCTCTATAATCTCTTTTCTTAGGGTGTTGTAATTTTCCGTGAAAAGATCTTTGACTTCCTTGGTTAAGTGAATCCCAAGGTATTTCCTTTTCCATGGTGCTACTGTAAAATGTGTTATTTCTATTGTTTCGCTTTCAGTGTGCTTGTTATCTGTGTAGAGTAATGCTATTGACTTTTGAGTATTGATTTTGTATCCTGCTATGCTACTGAATTTCCATATCAGGTCTAGTAGGTTCTTGGTGGAATTTTTGACGTCTTCCAAGTAAAGTATCATGTCATCTGCAAATAGTGATAATTTAACTTCTTCTTTATCTATTTTTATTCCCTTTATTTCTCCCTCTTTTGTAATGGCTGTTGCTAATGATTCTGAAACTATATTGAATAGGAGTGGTAATAGAGGACATCTTTGTCTTGTACCTGATGTCAGAGTAAAAGATTGCAGTTTTTCTCTGGGTAGAATTATATTTGCTGTTGGATTGTCATAGACGGCTTTGATGAACTTGAGGTAGAGTCCTTCTATTGCAATTTTCTGTAGGATTTTGAACATGAATGAATGTTGGACTTTGTGAAAAGCCTTCTTTTTTGCATCAATTGAGATGATCATGTAGTTTTTAGATTTCATTCTATTCATATAGTGTATTACATTTATAGATTTTTGAATATTGAACCATCCTTGCATCCCTGGGATGAATCCTACCTGGTCATGGTGTATGATCTTCTTGATGATTTGCTGTACTCTATTTGTTAGGATTTTATTGAGGATTTTTGAATCTTTGTTCATGCAGAAAATTGGCCTGTAGTTCTCCTTTTTGGTTGTGTCTTTCCCTGGTTTTAGAATCGGTATTATATTTGCCTCCAGGAATGATTTTGGGAGGACCGTTTCCTTTTCAATTTCATTGAAGAGTTTGTGGAGTGTGGGGATTATATCTTCTATAAATTTCTTGAGGAATTCAGGTGTCAATCCATCAGGACCTGGACTTTTCTTTGTCTGTAGGGTTTTTATTACGTTTCGTATTCCGTTGGCTGTTATTGGCTTATTGAGAGTTGTTATATCTTCTTGATTCAGTTTTGGTAATTTGTACTTTTCGAGGAATCTGTCTATTTCTTCTGTGTCTTCCATTCTGTGAGCGTAAAGATTCTCAAAGTAAGTATTGATAATCTTCTGTATTTCCGCTGGGTCTGTGGTGATTTCACCCTTTTCATTCCTTATTGCTTGTACTTGAATTTTCTCTTGCCTCTTTTTGATGAGGTTGGCTAGAGGCTTATCAACTTTATTTAGTTTTTCAAAGAACCAACTTTTTGACTTGTGGATTCTTTGTTTTCTTCATCTGAATTCAATGAATTTCTGTTCTAAAGTTTTTGATTTCTTCCCGTGTTTGCGTTCTGGGTTTCATTTGCTCTTCTTTTTCTGTTTGTCAGAGGTGCAACATTAGGGTGCTAATTTGTTTCTGTCCTGTTTTCCTAATGTGTGAGTTCATAGCTATGATTTTCCCTCTAAGAACTGCTTTCATCACATCCCATAAATTCTGGTAAGTTGTACTTGAATTTTCATTGAATTGCAGATATTGTTGAATTTTTTGTTGAATTTCTTCTGTGATCCATTGATTGGTGAGTAGAGTGTTGTTTAGTTTCCATTAATTTATTGGGTTTTTCTGGTTTCTTTTGGAATTTATTTCCAGTTTCATTGCACTGTGGTGAGATAATATGCATGTGACAATTTTTATTTTCTTGCATATACTTAGGCATACCTGTGGACTAGTATGTGGCCTATTTTAGAAAATGATCCGTGTGCAGCTGAAAAAAATCTGTGTATTCAGCTGTGCTTGGGTGGAACACTCTGTATATGTCCTCCTGGTCCATTTCTTCCAAGCTCTGATTCAGTTCTGCTGCTTCCTTGATAATTTTTTGTCTGGTTGATCCATCTTTTTGAGATAAGGGTGTTAAGGTCTCCTGTTAAGATTGTGTTCTTAGACATTAAGTTTTTCATGTCTGTGAAGATTTGTCTTACACAGTTGGGTGCTCCTGTGTTTGGTGCACAGATATTTATGAGTGTTACTTATTGCTCTTGCATTTTTCCCCTGAGCAATATATAGTGGCCTTCTTTGTGTTGTTTGATCCTTCTTGGTTTGAAGTTGAGACTGTCTGAGAACAGAATTGCTACTTCTGCTTTTTTTCTGAGGTGCTGGGGCATGTAGTATTGTTTTTCATCCTTTGACTTTGAGCCTATGAATGTTCTTTTGAGTTTAATGTTTTTCTTGTATGTAGCATATTGTTGGATTTTGTTTCCTAACCCACTGTGGCAGTCTATTTCTATTAATTGGTGAATTGAGTCCATTTACATTGATGGCTATAATTGAAATGTGCTGACTTATGTTTGTCATGATATTTACCTGGTATTGTTTATTCCTTTGTAACCTGTGTTTAATTGTCTGTCTGTTTAGTGGGTTCCTTCCATCTTCATTCATGGAATTCTGGTCATTGTGGTCTCTTTCTAGAACATCTTTCAGCTGCCTGTGAAGGGATGGCTTTGTCATCATGAAATTCTTTAGTTGTTCTTTGTCGTGGAAGTATTTCACTTCTCCATGAAACTTGAAAGAGAGTTTTTCAGGGTATAATAGTCTGGGCTGGAATCTGTTTTTATGTAGGACTTGAAGAACTCTGCTCCATGCTCTCCTTGCCTTCAGTGTTTGTGTAGAGAAGTCGGCTGTAATTCTGATGGGTTTTCCTTTGAATGTGAGCTGTTTCTTCTCTCTAGCAGATTTCGGTATATTATTTTTGTGTTGGATTTCTGGGATCTTAACTATTATATGTCTCGGTGTGTTTCTACTTGGGTTGAAGTTATTTGGTGTTCTGTATGGTTTGGTGACCTGAATGTTGGATTGTTTCCTCATATTTGGGAAGTTTTCTGTGATTATTTCTCCTCAAATTCTTTTTATGTCATTTGTATTGACTCCTTCATTCTCATTGATACCACTTATCCTCACATTGTTCATACTGGCATCATCTTGCAAGTGATGGATTATGTTTTCCTGCATTCTCATTGTTTTTAAGAGATCCTTTCTCACCTTTTCACTAGGTGCTCCGGTATCTTCAAGATCTGAAACTCTGTCTTTGCTTTCACTCAGACGGTTTTGCGGACTCGTGATTGATATTTTTAGTTCTTCTATATCTCTTTTACTGTGTTTCATGTGTTCTCTTTCTTTTCTGTATTGCTCATTCAAGGAATCCATCATATTTCTGATCGCCTCACTTTTTTTTATCCATGTCTTCTTTAGAGGTAGTTATTAATTCTTTCTCTGCAGTGCTTCTTCCAAATTGGGCTTTCTCTGTATATTTCCAGACTTGTTTGTGTATTTCAGGTGCTATGATTTCAAAGAATTCTTTTTTTTCAAAGAATTCTTTTTTTTTTTTTGTTTCAGAAATTATTTCTGCTTTGAGTTCCTCATGATCTTTCTGCTGTTGTTTCTTTGCTTCAGATGCTGTTAATTCATATATATCAGCTGCAATAGTGCTCTCTGCACTTGTTCTGGGTGAGCATAGTTTTTCCACCCAATGTTTCTGGAATTCATTCTTTATTTCAGATACTATGTATTCAGATATTTCTTTTTTAATTTGGGGAATTACTTCTCGTTTTATTTCCTCTCTGCTGTTGTTCCTTTGCTGCTGTATCTGTTAATTTATTCATTGCAGCTGAGCTAGAGTCCTCTGCCCTTACTGGTGGACTCGAGATATGGGATTGTGTTTTTCCCCTTGTCTTTGTCATTTTGCATAGCACTGACCTTTGGCCTTCGGTGCAGAGATTTGGTGCAGCTATAATCTTAGCTTGTTCTGAGATTCGGGTACAGTTTGATATTATCCACATATGCCTATCCTGGATCTAGCTGTTGTGTTCAGTTCCTTTTTGCTGCAACTCCTGTGCTTCCCTCATTGAACTATTTTAGGCCAAGTCAAAGCGTAGCATCATTTCCTACACAAATATTTTATTATAAATGTCTATATTATATAGTGCTTTAAAACACATGATCATAATATTAATCTAATCTATTCATTTCTGTTTGTGAGGATTTTCATCACTGTTTTTTATTTTTAAGTTTTTTTGTTATTAATCTCAATGAGAAAAAAGATAAAATAGCAGTGAAACAGTTTCAAAACAAGTTAGTAGGACAGTTAAAATAATTAATCCATTGCATATTGTTGTCTTGGTAGTATTAGTCAGAGGAGAAGATTCAGACGTGATATGTTGTCTAAACAATATTTGTATAAACCTTTCTTCCCCATGAACTAAGAGAAAGTAGCTATATGACCATCCTATCTTGTGTACATATTTTTCCTCATTTTTCAAAAACAGTACAGTCCTTTATCTATACTTTCTCAATGTTAGTAACACGACACAAAGTTGCCTAGAGACTAATAGTTGACCTTAACCAGAAAGGATGTTTATCTCAGGACTGAGGTATCTTATTTGCTTTAGGCTCTGAGTTCTCGTCCCACCTACACACATTTGAGCAATTTCCTAGCTTCAGGGGCTCCCTACATGTCCCCCTTTTTGTTTTGTGAGCAATGAGTGTTCTACTGCAGTTAGAGAAGCTGTATTTGGAGAAGTCTTAAAGGACCTTTTCATACTTGATCCCAGTCCAAAGATATAGTTCAGTAGTCCATAATAGTAGTGGGTTATCAGCACAGCTGGTAATTGTCAGAAGTTGTTGATTTGAGCCTTTTTAGCTTAGCACGTTAATATGGTGTGAGTTTTTATACCTCACTATTACACTTTTCTGCTGGATAGTTAAGACCAAGTTAAAGCAAGACATATATAACTGAAAGTGTTACTTTTGCTATCTGACAAGTTCAGTCAAATCTCCTTAGGATTTACCTTGGAACCATGAGCAGCACCTTTCTGTTGTTTTGTCAGTGTGAGCCATCTGGATGAGTCACGGCCATTGCTCGATCAATTTACTCTCTGTGGAAGCCTGAGATAATTTTTTCTCTCTAGGTGACTCTCCTTAGGCACACTATACATCAGTGATCACTTTCCTCTGTGGCTCCATAATCTCCTTGATCAGAAAATTCGGGGCACCACGGAAATATAGGATGTCATAGCAGAGGCTCTCTTATGTACTGTATCCTCACTGACTTTAACAGCTAGGGCCAAAATATTGGCTATCCTTTTAGCCCATCAACCTCTCTAATTTTTGTTTGCAAACTTTAGTTGTTAAGCATGCAGAAGACAAGTTTAATGTCATTATTAGCATATATCAGAAGCAAAGACAAAAGCAAAGACAGAAACAGGATATTGAACAACAATGCACACATTACAGTTTTTAAAAAAGTAGATGGATGATTAACAGTGATTGGCATATTATCCATTTCTATTGGCAAATCTGCTGCTCAGACCAACAGACATAGTTATACAAGAGGGTCATATGAATTAATATTATCACATGCTTCCAAGAAGTCTAAAATTTTTGTTGTCGTCTCTCATTTTCTTTTAACACCTTTAAAATTACTTTAAAGGGAGTATAGCAATAATTGATATTTCACTAGAAACAGCACACATTTAGAAGATCCAAGTGACAGATGTTTCAAGTATGGTTTTAGTATTGCACATTACTGCCCTCAGTGTAGTTGCTTAGTTACCAGAACTCAACTTAGAGAGTCAGTCAGTGTGAGAATTCTATCCATTAACTAGTATTCTCAAAAATGTGATGGAAATTCCTGGAACCATAGCCTTAACCATCTTCTCTATATAAGTCTATAGTTTTGCCTCTTATTTCTTACTTTTTTCCTTTCTCTTTCTTCATTGTTTAATCCTTAATTTCTCTTTCATTTCATTTAACTGTGTTATACTTTTTCATTTTTGCTTCTTTTTTTGTCAGTTCTTACAGTAGGGAGACAATACTATATTTACTCATTTGAGTCTGATTTATTTCACTTATCAGTACAGCTTACAGTTGTATCCATTTACCAATGAAGGCTTTGAGTTTGTTTATCTTTATAACAGAATAATACTCTATTGTATAAAAACACCACATCCTTTTCATCCATTCCTAAAGTGTTGGGCATTTTGGTTGTTTCCAAGATTTGGCTATTACAAACAGTGCTGCTATAAACATAGGCACACATATATAACTATGATATGTTTTCAGTTCTTTTGGGAAGATTCCCAGAAGGGGCTAGATTGAATGGGATTTCCAGTCCTAGTTTTCTTAGGAGTCTCCACACTGATTTCCATAATGGCTGCACAAGTCTACATTCCCACCAGCAATGGAGAAGGGTTCGTTTTTCCCCACAGCCTCTCCAACATTTGCTGATGGTTGATTTCTTTATGATAGCATTCTTTCTCTGGTGAGATAGTATCTCAAGGTTGTTTTTATTTGCGTTTCATAAATGGGTAGTGATGTGGACCATTTTTTCATGTATTTATTTGCCTGTTTTATTTCTTCCTCTGAGAAGTGTGTATTCATCTTAGATGACCATTTTTGGATTGGGTTTTTAAATTTTGGGCCCTAATGTTTTTTAGTTCTTCATGAATTCTAGATAGAAGATAGAAGGCCTTTGTCTGAGTGATTATTAGTTAAGTTATTTTCCAGATTTTTGCATGGTCTTTTCACTCTGTTGATAATTTCTTTTGATATGCAGAAACTTCGCAAAAAGAGGAGGTCCCGGTTGTTAGTACTTTCAAGTATTTCCTATGGACTTCAATTTTTGTTCATGAAATGTTTGCCTCCCTCCTATATCTTCAAGATTTCCACCTACTATCACTTCTAGGAGATTTGGTGTTTATGTTTTGAAATTTAGATCTTTAATCCATTTTGACTTTAGTTTTGTGCATAGTGATAGACCGGTTCAAGTTGTTGTTTATGGCATGTAGAGAGCCAGTTTGTTCAGCATCATCTGCTAAAGAGGCTATCTTTCTTCCAGTGAAAATATATGTCCCCTTTGTCGAAGATGAGATAGCTCACTGATCCTCAGGTCTATTGTTTTTCCAATACCATGCTGATTTTATCACAGTAGCTTTGTAGTATAATAGCAAGTCAGACACTATAATGTCTCCTGCCTTTGTGGCCCAGGATTACCTTTGCTATTCTAGGTCTTTTTTGGTTCCAAATAAACTTTAGGAATGATTTTCCTTGGTCTGTGAGATATGTTGGTGGAATTTTGATAGGGATTGCATTAAATCTGTACAACAATTTTGGGAGGATGGCCACCTTCACAATGTTGGTTCTTCCTATCCAGGAGCAGGGATGTCTTTCCATTTTTTTTGAAATCCTCTACGATCTCTTTTTTCAGAGTACTGTAATTTTCATTGAATAGATCTTTGACTTCTTTAGTTAGATGAATTCCTAAATATTTCATTTTCTGCAGTGCTATTGTAAAAGGTATTGTTTCTATAATTTCCCTCTCAGTGTGTTTGTTATCTGTGTAGAGGAATGCTGTTGACTTTTGGGTACTGAATTTGTATCCTGCTATGCTACTGAATTTGTGTATCAGTTATAGTAGCTTCTTGGTGGTGTTATTTGGGTCTTCCAAGTACAGTATCATGTTATCTACAAATAATGACAGTTTCACTTCTTTACCTATTCTGATTCCTTTTATTTCTCTCTCTTTTCTAAGCTCTGTAACTAATGATTTCAGAACTATATTGAATAGGGTGATAGAGAACATCCTTGTCTTGTACCAGATCTGAGAATAGAATATTTCAGTTTTTCCCCTTAGAATTGTTAGTCATTGTGTTGTCATAGATGGTTCTTATCAGATTGAAGTAGAGGCCATCTATTTCAATTTTCTGTAGTACTTTGAACTTGGATGAGTGTTGGACTTTATTAAAAGCTTTTTCTGCATAAATTGAGATGATCATGTGTTTTTTTTTGATTTGGTTCTACTGATATAGTGTATTACATGTATAGATTTGCATATATTGAACCATCCTTGCATTCCTAGGATGAATCCTATCTGGTCATGGCGTGTAATCTTGATGATTTTCTGTATTCTTTTTGCTAGGATTTTATTAAGAACTTTTGCGTCTATGTTCATGAGGGAGATTGGCCTGAAGTTTTTTTTTTCAGTTGTGTCTTTTCCTGGTTTTGGTATCAGCATAATATTTGGCTCCAGGAATGATTTTTGGAGGATTGTTTCTTTTTTAGTTTAATTGAAGAGTTTGAGGAGTGTAGGGATTATATCTTCTGTAAATTTCTTGTAGAATTCAGATGTAACTTCATCAGAACCTGGGCTTTTCTTTGTTGGTCAGTATTTCATTTCATTTCATTGGGTGATATTGGGTTATTGAATCTTCTTGATTCAGTTTCAGTAATTTGTATCTTTCTAGGAGTGTGTCCATTTCTTCTGTGTGTTCGATTCTGTTAGAGTAAAGATTTTCAAAGTAACTACTAATGATCTTCTGAATTTCCACATGATCTGTAATAATTTTACTTTTTTTCTTTTTAGCTTGAGTTTAAGTTGTTTTACCTCTTTTTGATGAAGTTAAGTAGGTACTTATCAATTTTTTTTAATGTTTCAAAGAACCAGCTTTTTGATTGGTTAATTCTTTTTATTGTTTTCTTTGTCTCAATTGCATTAATTCCTGGTCTAATCTTTATAATTTCCTCCTGCCGTTTAGGCTTGGTTTGCTTTTCTTTTTCGAGTGCCTGAGGCGCAGCAATAGGATACTTATTTGCTCTCTTTCTGTTTTCATAATGTATAATTTCCCAGCTACAAATTTGCCTCTAAGAACTGCTGTCCTTGCATCCCACAAATTCCAATAAGTTGTGCTTGAATTTTTGTCTAATTGTTGAAATTGTATAATTTCATCTATTACCTCTTGGTTGCTGAGGAAGGTGTTGTTTAATGTCCACGTGTTTATGGGATTTTTGTGGTTTCTTTTGTTTTTTACTTCCAGTTTCATAGCACTGTGGTCAGATAATATGCCTGGAGTAATTTCTGTTTCCTTGACCATACTTATCCATGACCTGTGGAATAGAATGTGGTGTATTTTACAAAAAGTCCCATGTGGAGCTGAAAAAAATGTGTATTCAGATGTGGTTGGGTGCAATGCTCTGTATATATCCACTAAGTATATTGGCTCTAAGGTCTGGTCCACTTCTGATATTCTTTGCTAATTTTTTGTCTGCTTGTCCTATCTTAATGGGATAAAGAGGTGTTAAGTTCTCTTGTTAAGATTGGGATATCATGTCTGCATCTTATATGAATAAGCACTATGAAGACAATAATATGCCTTCTTCATTTAATTTGATCCTTGTTGGTTTGAAGTTCATTTTGTTTGTGAAGAGGATTGCTACTCCTACTGTTTTCTGAGGTCCTAAGGGCATGTAGTATTGTTTTCCATCCTTGGAGCTTCAGCCTATGAATTTCTTTATGGATTAGGTGTGTTTCATATATATATATATATATATATATATATATATATATATATATATATATATATATATATATATATAATATTTTTGGATTTTGCTTCCTAATCCACTCTGCCAGTCTATTTAATTTAATCGGTGAATTGAGTCCACTTACATTAATGGTTATAACTGAGATGTTTTGACTTATGTTTAATAGGTTATTTTGCTACTGCTGATTACCTCTTTTTCTTTTGTGTTTAAATGTTTGTCCTACAGATGCAGTCAGGGCTCTATCCTTGGTGTGCCATGCTGCCCCTCACCCCAGGGTGAGCCAAGACATCAACTGAGGCTGGGTGTGGTGGATCCTGTCTGTAATTCCGGCTCTTGGGAGGTTGAACACCTGTGGATCACTACTAGTTAGGTCGATGGAGTGAGTCCCTGTAAACTCTGTACTAAAATAAAAAAGAAATAAAGACTTTGCCCTATTTATTCTCATTTGTGGTTGTGGTGTTTTGATCACTCTTTAGATTATCTTTTAGTAGTGTGTGTAGGCTTGGCTTTGTCATCATGAAATTCTTTATTTGTTCTTTGTTGTGGAAGTATTCTCCATTATACTTGAAAGAGAGTTTTGCAGGGTATATCAGTCTGGGTTGGAATTTGTTTTCTTGCATGACCTGAAGTACTTATTGCTCCATGCTCTTCTTGACTTGATGGTTTGTGAAGAGAAATCTGCCATTATTCTGATAGGTTTTCCTTTAAATGTGATCTGTTTCTTTTCTTTAGCAGCTTTCAGTGTACTGTTCCTGAATTTCTGGGATCTTGATTATTATATGTCTGGGAGTGGTTTTAATTGGGTTGATGTCATTTGGAGTTCTATATGCTTCGGTTACTGAATGTCAGATTGTTGCCCCATATTTGTGAAGTTTCCTGCTATTACTTCTGCCCATATTCTTTTTATATCATTTGTATTGACTCCTTCCTTCTCATTGATGCCTATTAGTCTCATTGTTTGTCTTTGCATTGTCTTCTAGGTGTTGAATTATTTTTTCCTGCATCCCAGTTGTTTTTAAGAGATCTTTGCTTACTTTTTCACTAGCTGCAATGGTGTCTTTAAGGTCAGAAAGTCTATTTTCACTTTCAATCAAACGGATTTGCCAGCTTGTGATTGAGGTTTAAATTTCCTGTATATCACTTTGAATCTGTATCATACATCTATTTCTTTCCTATATTGCTTATTCAGGTGTTCCATCATTTTTATATTCTGCTCTATTTTTTTTTATCAGTGTCTTCTTTAGAAGCACTTAGTACTTCTTTGATTATAGTTATCACTACTTTTTTATTTCAGAAAGTATTTCTGATCTGATCTCTTCTATACCTTTCTGCAGTTGTTTCTTTACTTGCAACACTATTATTTCAGAGATTTCTGGTGTGTGATTTCCAATTTCCTCTATGCTAGTGTCTTCTGTGTTTGTACTGGGTGGCCTCAGGGCCTGAGACTGCATTTTGTTTCTTCTCTTTGTCATTTTGTATACTTTTGACCTTTGGTGTAGAGTTTAGATGGAGTTATTAACTTAGCACCAGGTCCAGCTCCAAGAAGTTCAGACTCTTTCAGTTGGGTGTGGCTTGGGTCTGATTGTTTTGCTCTACTTCTTCCTGATGTAGCCTTGCAGGTGAACCCTTTGTATCACTCTGGCAAGATGTTCTGCTCCTGAATCAGTTGGGTGGGTCTTGCCTCTAGCCTCTTTACAGGGAGTTCTGCTGATGGGTTCCACTCTAGGCCTGCGCTCTGGGTCTGATGTTCCAGCGGCCAGGACAGTCTCATTAACATACCGGGTCTGTACTCTGGGTTGGATGATGAGCTGGTGGCCCGGGTTGTCTCACTCACATGCTGGGCCTGCACTCTGGGTCAATTCAGGGTCTGGAGGCCCTTGGGCAGTCACACTCACATGCCAGGCCTGCACTCTGGGTCTGTTTAGGATTCGGTGGCCCGGGTGGTCTCACTCACATGCCGGGCCACTTCTACTAGTTTAAAATTAGTTCTTTCAAACCCTTTGTGGGGGCTGGGGATATAGCTCTGTGGCATAAGTGCCTGCTTGGCAAGTGCAAGGTCATGAACTCAAAAAGGAATCAAACATATTTGTGATCAATTGAAAATGTGTTCAATCACATTGAAGTAATTGTTTTATATATTTGACATTGGCTATAGCATACACAAACATTTTATCTACTCAGAGTCTATGCATATGAAAACATTATTTTTGCCTCCTACATCTTTTGTTTTATAAAATATCAGATTGTTTAAATGTAGATATTATATATATTCATCAAAACTGAAATTTTGTGCATTGATTTCTGATTTAGTAACTATGTGATCTACACCTTTTATTTAAATGCCATCATGAAAATTTTATCTTCCAAGTGAAATTTTTCAACTGAGTTTACATTTTAATTATGTGATTTTTTTGTCTGATAAGATACATTTCAGATTAGTTCCTTTGTCTATATAAATTGTATACTATTAAGAGTAAATAATTGACTGTTTGAAACCTTTATATTAAGTAATTTCATTTAAACACTTGGCACATACTGATGAAGCACAGTAGCATGACAAAACTGTGCAAGAAAACTTGAGATTAAGGCCAGGCATGGTCGTGCACTCCTATTATTGTGGCACCTGGTAGGCTGAGGCAGGAGGATTGCTGTGAGTTTGAAGGCAGCCTGTGCTGCCAAATAAGTCCAGTCTGAGCTGTGCAGTGAAACTGTCCCAATGGGGAAAAAAAGGAAAGAAGGAAGAAAGAATGAAAGATATTAACCTCGTACCCCACAAGGATAAGGAGCTTTGGGCAAGACATGCACCCATCTGCAGCACTTGACCTTGCATGGCAGTCCATCCCTTTGTCTGAGTCTCCCCCACACTTGCAAGGTATCTTGTGTTCTACACTGGCTCCTTTTGGAGGGGGGCTGGCTCTGTCTGACTGCCTATGAAGTTTCTGTCTAACTCAGCTCCTACAACACTAACAGAAAACAGAAATTTGGGGCAAACATTTGCAAAACCAAAAATCCTGGCTTGCAGGAATTTTGCCCTGGGTCCTAAGGCAAAGTAAGCTCTAAGAAGGTTGTGCTACTTATTTAATTAGTGAGGTGACCCCTTAGCAGGAAGACGAAGCCATGTTTGGCTTAAAGTTTAGTCTAAAATTTTTATGTCTCTGAAGTCCACGGGTTAAAGTTTATATCTATTGCCTAGCAAGTACAATTGGGGTGCTGGTAAAGGCACACCTACTGGTTTTTTAACATGCATGTGAAAGAAGAGAAAGGCTGTGTAAAAATCTCTTGTATACTCTTAGCATATTTTTAAGGTTTTTTTTGGTGATAACAGCATAGCTGAGAAGCAGAAATAAAAGTGGGGGAGGTTTTAATATCTTCTGAAGACACTGAAAAGATCTAGCACAGGGAGATGAGCGGATCCTCTGGCTTGAGATAGGGAGGGTGAGACTTTATGGTCTTTTACTAGCGGTGGGACATGAGGGGCAGTTTCAGTGACACAAAGGATCTGACTTAGGGCTCCCTTCTGTACCCGGGAAAGGTAAAAGGAAGTTGTATCCAGGACTAGAGTGGGGAAGGAGGAAGTGCTCATGGGGAAGATAAGCTGTTGTTAAAGGATTCAGCCATGTTGAATCAGGGGCATGATAATTTAGCAGTTTGTATTGGGCCAGGACCTATCAATATGTAAAGCATAAGTGTAAATTGCTTTCTCCATAACTGATCCTCCTTGTTAAGTGAAAACTGTGGTTGTATGCTATATATTTATATGTATTTTACTTTTTTGTGATTTGTTTTTGTTATTATTATGTTTTCTTTTTTTCACCATAATTTTATTAAGAAACAAATATCAATGAGACAGTTTCAAATCAAATTGGTAGGACATTTTCAATAATTAACACATTGCATACTGTCTTCCTAGTGGTTATTTGTTGTGCAAGATGCATACATGATATCCTATTTACAAACACTATTAGAGCAAATCCCTCTATTCACTGAATTAAGAGAATGTAGCTATATAACTATCCTAACCATTTTGAATACACAGATACAAAATGGTCATTCATCTGTATGCCCCTTTTTTGTTTAGTTTTGTTATTTAAATATCATAGATGTGTGAACTCAGCAAAATATTCCAAAATAGTCCAGTAGTCCATAATAGTAGTGGGTCTTCCGCTTGACTGGAAACGTCAGAAGTTGTTGACCTGAGTCCCCTATGGCTCAACATAACAACATGGCTTTACATTTTATACTTTGTTTTTATACTTTTCTGTTTATTGGTTAAAACCAAGATAAAGCAAGACCTATATAATAAGAAATGTAACTTTTGTATCTGATAAGGCCAGTCAAGTACCCTCAGGATTTATCCTGAAACCCTGTACTGCACTTTGTAGATCCTTTGTCAGTGTCAGTCTTGTGGATGAGTTACGGCCATTGCTTGACCAATTTGCTTTCTATGAAAGCCTGAGAAAATGTTTTCTCTCCATGTGACTTTCCTTGGCACACTATACACCATCGATCACGTTACTCTGTGGTCCCATAATCTCCTTGATCAGAAAATTTGGAACACACCAGAGCTTTAGGGTATTACAGAACAGGTTCTCTCTATGTCCCGAGTCTTCACTGACCTTGAAAGCGTAGGCAAAAATGTTGGCTGACATTGAAAGCCTTCTTTTTCTCTAATTTTTGATCTTAAAACTTAGGTTGTTAGCCCTCCAGAAGAGAAGGTTATTATTACTCTGCAACATATGCAGTTTTGTTTACCCCCACTATCTGTCTGATTATCAATAGGCATATTATGGAACAGATATATGCTATTGAAATGTAAACTTCTGGATGGAAGGATGGTTTGTAGTTGTTTTTTTTTTAAATTTGGAAATATTCATTTATTAGCATTTTAATTTTATTTATTTTTAAAATAATTTTGAGAAAAAATAGCAATGAGACAGTTTCAAAACTGATTATTAGGACAGTTTCAATAATTAATACATTGCATATTGTTGTCTTGTTAGTGGTTATTCATAGTACAAGATGCAGACACGATATCCTGTCCAAATACTATTAGTATAAATCTTTCTTATCATTGTATTAAGAGAAAGTAGCTGTATATCTATCCTAACATTTTTGTATGTACAGATACAAAATGGTCCTTCATTTGTATTCTTTTTTTGTTTAGTCTTGTCAGAGATGGGTATTCCATTGCCATTTTAATATTGTAGATGTGTGAACTTAGCAAAATATTCCAATATAGTCCAGGAGTTCATAATAGTAGTGCTTTATCTGTAGGACTGGCAATGTCAGAAGTTGTTTACTTGAGCCTTTTTCAGCTCAGCATATGAATATAGCTTTACTTTTCATACCTCATTTTTGTACTTTTCTGCTGTATGGTTAAGATCAACATAAAACAAGACCTATAAAAGAAGAAGTATAACTTCTGTATCTGACAAGATCAGGCAAGTCTCCTGAGTATTTACCCCAAAACCCTAGTTTGTAGATCATTTGACAGTGTCAGCTATGTGGATGAGTCACAGCCATTGCTTGACCAATTTGCTCTCTGTGAAAGCCTGAGAGAATGTTTTCTCTCCATGTGACTCTCCTTAGGCACACTCGACATCATCGGTCACTTTTCTCTATGGCCCTATAATCTCCTTCATCAGTAAATCTGAGACATAACTGAGTCACTCCATGTGATAGTAGAGGTTCTCCTATGTCCTGAGTCCTCACTGACCTTGAAAACCTAGGGCCAAAATGTTGGCTGTCCCTGCAGCCCTTATTTTTCTCTAATTTTTGGTTCTAGTTCTGGTTTTTAAAGTTGATTCTTAGCAAGATGGAGAAAACCTGGAATAGTTAAGAGTCTGAGAAGGAAGAGCCCAGATTCTGGCTGACCCAGCAGAAGTCTGACAAAGAGAAAAATAACATGGATGCCTACTTTGCCTTTTGCTTCCTCCACTTTGTAGAGTGGGTATAAAGGGGTTGGGGGCAAGGGATTAAAAAAAAAAAACTGTAGTCCAGATTGGGTTTGTAATAGGGTTGGTGTTGGAAGAGGTCGTGGTGGATGGTTAGAGAAGTAGTGGTGGTAGGAGGTGGTGCAGCCCTTGAAGTCCAGGACCCATGGACTGGATCTGTGCCCAGTACTATGAATGGTAGCAGGTCTTCCAGGTGTGGCCCTGGGTGGGCTAGATTGACAGGACAACTTGTTTTCAGAGGCAGGAATCCTCAGTGTGGCAGTGAGTGTGACAACAGAGGTGGAGGCAATGCACAGTGCAGGCCTGCTTTCTCCTTGTCCAGGATGGTCTCAGGTTTGTGGACAGATGGCAGTCTGTGCAGATAGGCACCACGGGCAGCTGCTTGCAGCCAGATGTCCTCCTGCTTCATGCTCAAGTGCCAGGCCAGCTGAATTTTCCATGGTGTTGTGCCATGGGTTACATGAGGGCAGTGAGTTGGCTCAGGCCTGGGCTAGGCAGGCTGGGAGTGGGGAGCACTCAGCAGAGTGCCTTCATGGTCTGGGACTCCTCCTGCAGACCATTGCATGGTTCAGGTGGATGGCATTAATGACCAGTGGCCAGGTCCCAGGCATATGCCTCACGAGAGTTGTGGTGTGGATAGTGGCAGTAGCAGTGGGGAACTGGGCCCCTGATGTGGTGAGGAGCAGGGAGTCAGGTAAGGCAAGTGGGAGGGAAAGTCTTACTGGAACTGAAACTGTCTGGGATGAGTGGGGCATGGTCTGATAAGCCAGTGTTACAGGTGCCTCGTCAAGACAACAAGGGCTTGAGATAAGGCTTAAGAGCCCTCAGTGGAGGATCACCTTCTCCAGGATTTCAACACCACAAAGGTTAAAGTCATAGAGATGAGTGAGACCACCAGAGCAAATTTTGAGTAAGCAACCATGGCTATTTATTTGCTCAAGTCAGAGTGGGCTGAATTCTAAGAAATCAGCCAAAAGACAGGGTAGGACAAAAGTTTTAATGGAAGGGGAGGTAATGTGGCAGTGCTTGCCTGAACAAGAGATGTAGATATGAGTGTGATTACTCCTTTTGAGCAAGTTTAGATGTAACAGAACTTACTAGAACTGAGAGTGGTGTGGCACATCGCTCTGTAGTGCATTTTCTGGTCACGTGTAACAAGCGTTACCTCATTAGATTTCATGCAAACCTACTGGTTATACCTGTGGGAAAAATCTTGTAAGGTTTTTTGTTCTCATTATTTGCTGAAATGAACTATGTCCCTTTTGGTGTGGTAGCTCTTGTTTTATAACTATAAACACTGAAGTTTTCATAAAAGAGGAATGGGAAGTTTTCCTTAGAGGTTTTAGGGTGCACTCAAGAGTGGAGGGTGGGTACCCAGAGATATCTGGTTCATTACAGTTTGGGATTGGGAATATTTATGTGTCTTTGGCAGAGGAAATGTGTTGAATTCGACAACATATAGTCTTTGTCTCTGTCTTGTGGGTGGGGGTGGCTGGCTCATCCAAGTAAGATCATATTTTGGATCATGGCCTAGTTTACAGGTGAAAAGGTAGTTTGTTCACAGGTGAAAGAGGACTCATTGTGAGTAGAAAGGAAATAGCTGAGTGGCATCGTTGGAAGGTAGCTTATTTGAAGATCATTAGGGTTAGCTGAGGCACAGATAGTTGCCTGGTGCTGCTACACAAAGAGGCACTGAGGGAACACTGTGTGCATGCACCAGATAAGGCCATGTGAGAATGCGGCTAGGAAGAGTGTGCTTCCAAAGACTCAGCTGTGTTCCATTTGAAGCTCAGACTTCCACTCTGGAGTGTAACACTGGGGGAGAGTTGTATAGCATGCCATGCTATTCCACATGGGAAGCCATGGGAGGACAACAAAACACTTTGGGCCACATCATGCCACTGCTCTGCTAGAACACAAAGCTCCCTATGATTCCAAACTCAGTGATGGCAAACAACTGGAGAAGGAGCTTAAAACAAGAGAAGACACTTGCTCTGAATATGGGAAAGGAGGAAACAAAAAATGACAGTTACTCTGGTTGAGTATGGAGAATTAGAAAGTGAATTGTTCTTGATTCTTATCTGTAACTCCTTTTATTGATATTCTTGTTTCTTGTAGGCCCTTTGCGAGAGTAATTTATATAGCAATGTGGATATAATATGGGTTAATCTATAATCAGTCTATAGAACCACAGATATAGCTGCTTAGCTAATGTTGATCCAACAGGGAAATGAGTCATGCTGCACTGATACATGGAAAGTACAAAGACATTTTGGGGCAGGCGTGGGTCCAGATGCTGTAGTCTCCTATCTGGATGACATGCCTATCTGGACTTTTCTCTTGAATATGACTCTTTAAGGATAACTTTAGCATCTTCAGCCACTGTGTGAAGGAAATGTAGTTGCAAATAATAAATTTTCTGAAAGTAAAGTCCTGATGCAATCAGACCTCCATTATTTGAAAAGAATTTCCCCACATATCCCGAAAGATTTTTCATTAGTGTTTCTTCATTTTTAGCTTTCAACAAAGTTGGAGACTTAATGATTGCTTTGAGTTGTTCCACATGCACTTGCAAATCCTTAGCCAAAAGCTCCAATGATAAATCATCCACTCCGAATATGACTTGGAAGCGGCTTAAGCTTTCCTTCACATTCTGCATATCTTGGACACTGAGCATGCCCACTAGAGGCAAGAAGGCCAAGAGTCCACTCTTAAAGGCTTCTAGACAGACATTGTACTTCAGAGATTCCTTCTTTTTTCAATGGCTGTCTCAGTAATATTAGGCAAGGAAAGTGTTAAAATGTGATGCTTTTGAGTAGGAGCATCCTTTATTAGGGTGTCCATTAGCTTTGGGAAGTCAAACTTCTTTAAATAGTAGCTGGAGATCAAGAGGACTTGAGGTGCAATAATATCATTCTTCCTAAAGTTATCCAGACAGTTTTCTCGAATCATCTGTAACAGTTTGTTTTGGTTGAATGTGGATGGTTTACATCGTTTTTCATTCCTTATGTCATTGTCCACCTTAGTTCTCACAAAATAGAAATTCTTTTTCATAATTCTGATTACTTTTGCAAGGTCTATATCATTTTGTTTGAAGCATGTAGCAGAAACAATAATAATAAGTCATATTCATCAAATTGTTCTTTCTTAAGGTAATTTTTTGTTGTGAAATTGGTGGTTCCGAAGCCAGGTAGGTCCCACACTGTCACATTGTGAAAGTTAGGGTGTGGGTATGGAGTTCTCTTCATGGTTGTTTCACACACCCCAGTGGGAGCTGCATCTTTAGATTCATGATCAACCCCTCTCAGGGCATTGACAAAACTGGATTTCCCTGATCCAGTTTCCCCCGTCACAGCAATGTTGAGGGAGATGTCATTGATTTCTTTTAATGCAACACTGATCACAGCATTCGCCCCCAAAATGTCTCCTTTGGTCAAGCGCAATTCAATCATTTTGATGGTTCCTTCAGAGATGAGTTTGTTACTCTTATTTGAGTCCCTTAAATATTTAAAGCTGGAAACCAAATCTTGATGTTCTTCATTATTAGTAGTGGAGAAGAGCTGGCCCATGACTGGGAGTTGACAGAGGAACTGGAAGAGAGGACAGAGCAGAATTGTAAGAGATCACTATGCCAGAAGATTACCGTTGTGATTTGTTGTAACCAAAATTGCTGAAGCCTCAGTATTAGTTTGCTGTTACATCTTGGCTGAAATTAGTTCTCATGTCATTCTTCTACCCCATTGTTTTTTTCTTTAATTTTTTTGTATGATTTTAGGACAGGGTCTACAGGGTGTACAAGGTCTTGCTATGTAGATTGAACTCATAGTGGATCTCCTGTTTTCTGCCTCCCAATTACTGGGATTATAGGTCAGAGCCTCTGTACCTAGTCTTAATCATCTTCGAAGTGTGCCTCCGGGGTGGAGGTGGGATGGGGTGAGATGTGGGGGGGGCATGGCAGGCAAGAGATCAAACTCTCTCTTTTAGAGTGTATTTGAAATGTAGAGTGGTATATATTTTGCTCTTTTATGTTGTCTCTATCCCCCTCCTTTCCTTATCCCTTTCCTCACCTTAAAAAAAGCCTGCCTTCATAATCCTATGAGAGGCGAGATCTGCACTAATGGCGGTTGGACAGGATATTACGTAGGCTTCTAGTACTATGATCATCCACTAGGAAAATAATTATTGAATTTTTGATATAATTCAGGTAGAAAAAATAAGATAAGTAAGCAGCTACATTCTTAATTTACTGATAAGAAACATCTGCTAAAATAATATCTGTAAATATAATATCATGTATGCACCTTGTACGATACCAAAACATTATGAAAACAGTTTGCAATGTATTAATTTATCGAATCCGTCTTGTTAAGGTGTCTTGAAACTGTCTGATTGATATTTGTACTTCAATAAAATAAAAAATAAATTAACCCCCCCCCAAAAAAAAGCCTGCCTTTTTGTTTCCTGTACTACTTTTTCACTATACTTTATTTATTTAGGCTTTAGGTTTACTCTGTGAGCGATAACACACAGTATTTAT
>PVKA01002135.1:94444-131319 GCA_004027165.1 Ctenomys sociabilis
CTCCCTCCCTCCCTTTCTCCCTCCCTTCCTCCCTCCCTTTCTCCTTTTCTTCCTCCTTCCTTCCTCTCTCTCTCTCTCTCTCTCTCTCTCTCTCTCTCTCTTTGACTGTGTTTTGCCAAGTCACTAGATTACCAGGACTGGGCTTGGACTCATGATGTTACTGCCTCAGATCCCTCGAGTGCTGGGATTATAGGTGTTGCCATCATGCCTGGATCTAAATATTTTATGTTTTAAAAGTGAATGAATTTTACAAAATCAAGCCACGTATAATGGCACATGCTTGTAATCTCAGCACTTGGGAGGTTGAGGCAAGATGACTGCTGTGAGTTAAGGCCAATCTGGGAGACACTGTCTCCAAAAATGCATGGTTTCACAAAATCATTTTTGAAAGGTAGCTTTTGTTAAAGAGTAGCATCAGAAAATCCACGTAGGAAGATTTTTCCTCTTTAAGTTCACAATGTAAAGACAACTTAACAGCTTTGTTAAGATACCATTGGCATATGAAAATGTCTATTATGGGATACGTCTTGATGATCTGATGAATGATCACTGACATAATCATCATGGTTCATCTCTGACATAGTTATCACCTCTACTGTTTGTGTTTGCATTGAAAATACTTAAAATAGCTTCAATTAGAACAAATTTGTGTATAAAATACTTTATTGTTCATTTTAATTATGCTGCATGGTAGACATCCAGAACGTGTTTGCATTGCATAGTTGAAGCATTGTAAGCCCTATTTTTCCTCCTTTACTACCATCCTGACTACTCTATATTTTGTAAAGAAGGTAGGTCACTAAGATCATTGTTTCATATGCATAGTAGAGAATGCAGGGAGCACCAGCAACCTTAGGTGTTCATTCTCCATTTTTTCTTTCACTTTCTTCTTAATCTGTTCAGCCTGCTCTGAGTCTCTTGCAGGCAGCTATGTGGGCTACCTTAGCTGTGGGCTCACCTTCTTTCTGGCTTTTAAAGCAAGTTAACCACTGAAAGATACCCAGTGTCTGGAACAAGAGACAGGTAAGGAGCACTATACATTTACTGGAAGTGAAAGTAAGTAGATCTTGGTGGATAAAGTGTAGGCAGAGAGTCTATGGACAGCTTGGATCTCTTTGTCTCCTGGTGGTCCCTAGGGGAAAATGTGGAGAGGACTCAGAAAATAGAAAAGAGGGAATAGCTGAGGACAGGTGATTGACTGCCCTGACTGGCAAAAGACCCCCAAAAGCCCCAGCAGGGACCTTTATTCATACCATTGCGAAGTTATAAGACACAGTGTTTTCTAGCAAGTAATAGAAGACAATGGCCAGGCAGAATGTTTTTCTCAAGATCAAGGTATCTTGACTGCTTTAGGCAATGAGGCCTCAGCCTGACCTCCCACATAGGATTAATTTCCAGCTGTAGTGGCTCCTAACACTGAACAAAACCCAGAGCGAATGGGAAATACTTCAAAAAATCAACAACTGAGATCTCATCTTAAGGTTTTGCACAGCAAAATAAATCATGAACAGAGGGAAAAGACAACTCACTGAGTGGAAATTTTTTTTTTTTAACAAAATGTCCCTCCAGCAAAGGGCTTCTAACTAGAACATATGAAATAGTGAAAAAAACTCATATCCCCAAACTTGAAGACCGATTAAAAAAAGGGCATCTGAGATGAATATACACTTCTCAGATGATGAAATACAAATGGCAAATAAATACGTGAAAAAAAATTGCACAGCGCTGGTCATTTGAGAAATGCAAATTCAAACAACACAGAGATCCTGTCTCACTGGAGAAAGAATAACAAATGCTGGAAAGTCTGTGGAGAAAAAGGAACCCTTCTCCACTCTTGGTGGGAGCGTTCACTGGTACATCCACTGTGAAAATCAGTGTGGTGATTCTGCAAAAATCTAGGATTAGATGTCCCGTTCCACCCAGCTCTTCCCTGTCTGGGTATCCTCACAGAATTAAAAACATTATACCACAGTGACATATGTGCACTCAAACAGCAGCACAATTTGTAATAGCTAAATCTTGGAAACAATTCAAATGCCCATCAAAGGAGGAAAGGACAAAGAAGGTACAACTCAGTCATAAAGAAGGATAAATTTCAGATTTCTTTAAGGGATTGCATGCAAATTGAAACCGTACTCATAAGTAAAACATATCAAACTCTCATGTGTAAACTTTATATTGTTTCCATTGTGTGAGAAAATGAAAGAGTAAATAAATTCTACAATGTAAACAAAGAGGAGAGAAAACGTTAACTCAATCTTAATTTTAATTATGGATGGATAATCTAAGTAATAGAATTAATTATCTGAAAGTATAATATAGACATACTAACACCTCTGCTTACCACACATGAAATTGGACAGGAAAATATAGTAAATTAGTCATGAGTGTGACATTCTAGAAGTTGAAGTAAACAAGATTGGTGTTGAAATGGATTTTCAACTCATCAAGATTTGGTATTCTTACCTTTTCTCCTCCCTAAAGTGCCTCTTCGAAGAAATCTCTGTAGTACACAGACCCCCTATCATTAATTAAGGAAACACGGCAAAATCGTGGCATTCATCCTTGATCCCCCCTATCAATCCAATTCTGTATTGAATTTATCAGTGCATCCTTTTGGCTACGTTGTGCCTTATATGAAGAGTGTCCCCCAAAGTCTACTGTGTACATCGGCAGTGAAGAGGATTGATAATACTGAGCGCTAGAGCTGATTGGCCATAAGGAGGGAGCATCTGTCTCTGTAGAATAGGTGGCTTGCTTGGGCATGACTGGAAGTGTGTGTTTTCCTGCCCAGCTCCTCGCTTCCCTTTCTGCCTCCTGGCATGAAGTCAACAGCCTTTCTCCACTATGATCCTCTGCCATGTTGTTAGTACCCCAGAGCAGGCTGACCCTGAACTGTAAGCATGTGTCAAGATAAACCTCTCTCTGCATTCCAGGTGTCAGGTACTATGTCTCAGTGACGAGGTGAGTGACTATAACAGGCTGCATCTCTGGACTCATTCATACTGAATCATTCACTGTCATACATCAGCCATGCTACCTGCCCCAAGGCATCATCATTTTCAGTTTGGATTATATCAGTCCTCATGTAACTGTTTGTGCTTGTTCTTGCCAACTATATGAGTTATCGAGCATAGCCAGAGTTAATCATTTTAAAGCAAGACAGCTCATGTGACCCCTCTCCTGGAGGCAATTCTTGTTTCACTCTGAGCAGTATCCCTTCAATTCCCAGCACACTCACCACACAGAACACACCTCTTAACTCAGTCACTAGTTTTGGGCCTTCTGGCTTCTGCATTACAACCACTCTTTTGTCCCTGAGCCATGCTCTTATTTCAGGAGTTTTGTGTGTACTGATCACACATTCTTCACTGCTTTCCCCTTGATAGCCAAAAGTTTCTTAATTCAGCCACCTACCCATAAGCTCTGTTTAAATTATGTGCCATAGGAAATGGGGGTGGGAAGGGACAGAGGATGAAAACAGGAATAAAGATGTATTATGTGTATATAATAGCTCCTCATGAGGAATGTAAACATTGCGTACTACAAGCATGTACTAATAAAAAATTAAGTCATACTTTGTTTAAATTGTATGTTCTTGTTAAGATCAATAGTTGAGGGCTGGAGAGATAGCTCAGAGGACTAAGTGCCTGCTCTGGCATTGCTTGTCAACTGTAGCCCACAGGGCGCTGTGAGCCACAACTCAGGACCTTGAATTGCCTGCGAGCACTTACTCCACCTACTCCCTAGCCCATGGGTCTGAAGATTCTAATAAAAATCAAATGGCATCCTAATACAAAACAAGGGCATGCTTAGAATGAAGGAATGCTCTGCACGCAAGAACATATAGTAACAAGCATAGGCTGCCCACTTCCTTCTACCTTAGAGGAAAAACTGGGAAGAGTTAAGCAGAAAAGAAGAGCCCAAGAACTCTGTATTGTAACTGTAGACACAAGGTCCTTTGAAGAGAGAATTATTGCCCATATACCTACAATCATGGCTGCTTGCTTAAACACAAAACAAAAAACTAAGAACAGATGCATAAAATACAAACTCTGCATAACCACATGGGTTGAAATTTTGTTATTGGCACCCACATATTTATCAGTCAGTCCAGAGAAATCTTAAAGAAAACGTTCAATAGATTACTTGTGAATATATCCAATTCCAGTTGTCTGATGCCCACAAAGTGTATATAAGTTCGAAGAATAAAATTAAAATATATGACTGGAAGTATGAAACATGAATCATTTTACCCTTACCTTTAAGATAGGAAGTAGAGACTTGGGTATTGGAACATTATCTAAGGGTGCAAAATTATTTCTGAGAATATAAGTGCAGAATGATGGAAAACGCCTTCAAGATACCAGGAGATGATGACAAAAAAACAAGGATAAGGACAATGACAAAGTAAAGACATGTATATGCCTCTTAAGCAGTTCAGGGTAACTTGTATGCTGAGGATACTGGCAATCTCCAGAGGCATTTCTGGTGGCCACAGCTGAGAGAATTGATGCTATTGGATCATGGGGCAGGGACCAAGGATGCTGTGAAAGGCAAGAACACTCCCCGCACCCAGCCTTCATCCCCCCCCCCCACACGAGGAGTCCAGTCCCCAGATGTCAGTAATGCTCAAGTGAGGTTAGGGTGATTTGCTCTGGCTTCTGACCCAGTCTTTCCTCAATTTATAGCACAGCATAGACCCTGGGGTGGGGTGAATAGGACTGAGGGAATATTAGGAAGAAATTACATTCACATTTTCAGAAAAGCTGGTAGGGAAGCTCAGAGCTGATTATGCCAGTTGTTCTACTGCAAATAACTCATATGGAAACGTAAAGAAATTTATCCAGTATGATAGAATTCAGGGTAGAAACAAAGATTCCCTTAGTGGGAATTGTGCTGGCTCCTTCAGATAGCTAGGTACGGCTTTTCTTCCATGTTGGTGCTCAGAGAAGACTGAAGTCGGGAAGATGAAGAAGAACACAAGGGCCAGGAGAAGCATAAAGTGAGCAGAATGGCAGCACATCTCTGGCTGCAATTGCTTGTGCAGACAAATGAAAAGAATCTAGCACGCTGTGTGTTCCAAGGAAGATGAGCCCAGCATAAGGCATGAAAGCCTTGGCGTGCAGCACCGGAGGTAGCTGGTGCTGGAAGGAACAGTGTCCGGAAAGAGCGCCCATGGACTAAGTCCAGTAGTGTATTCATTAGGAATAAAGAGATAAAGAGAATAGAAAAAAAGATGTTGAGACTGAAAATGACCTCAGATATAAATACAGCATCCAGATGTACTGAGGAAGGAGACCGGAATGCCCGGGCCTGGACAGAGCGTCGCTGATAGAGTACCTCGTGCTCCACATTGATCTCACCTTAGTTTCCCTCCTTCAGGCACATGGTTCAGATTCCTTGTTTCTTTTTTAATGATAACTTTCTTTTATTTTGAGGAGTAAAAAGAAGAGGAAGAAAAGCAAAAGCAAACACAGAAACAGTAACATAACATTACATCAAAATGACAAGTATTTTAAGCATGATTTTAGCACTGCACATTGCTTTCCTTTGTGTGGTTGGTTAGTTCACAGATATCAGTACCAAGAGTTAGTTATGGTGAGAATTCTGCTCATTAACTGTTATTTTCAAACATACGTTACAGGTTTTCAAAACAAGAATAGCTGATCAACAATGATCAATACAAGTAAGCAACTACACTCTTAATTCACTGATAAGAGATATCTGCTAAAATAATATCTGTAAATATAATATCATGTATGCACCTTGTACAATACCAAAACGTTATGAAAACAGTTTGCAATGTATTAAGTCATCGAATGTGTATGGTTAAGGTGTCTTGAAACTGTCTGATTGACATTTGTATTTTAATAAAATAAAAATAAATGGAAAAAAAAACAATGATCAATACATTATATTTTTCATCAAATCTGTTACTGCGATTAACAAATATGGTTATGCAAGATGTAACATATGATTGACTATTACCTCAGACTTTCAAGAAATCTTAAATTTTTGTTTTTCTCTCTCATTTTCTTTTATTACTTTTTTTTTTTTTTGGCAGAACCAGGGATTGAACCCAGGCCCTTGCGCTTGCCAGGCAAGCACTTATTCTACTGAGCCATCTCTGCTTCTCCCTACCTTTTATAAAAAAATTCTTTAAAGAGTGTATAGTAATAATTGACATGACATTAGAAATGGCATACATTTAGAAGATCAAAATGACAAGTATTTTAAGCATGATTTTAGCACTGCACATTGCTTTCCTTTGTGTGGTTGGTTAGTTCACAGATATCAGTACCAAGAGTTAGTTATGGTGAGAATTCTGCTCATTAACTGTTATTTTCAAACACCTGATGGGAATTGTTAGGGCATTTGCCTTACCCATCTTCAGATAGTTTTGCCCCTACCTTATTTCCTAACTTTTATCCTCTGTCTCTTTTTTAATATAATCCTTAAGCTTTGTTTCTTTCAATGTAACTGTGCTTATTACTTTTTTCAGTTTTTGATTCTTCTTTTGAGCACTTATTGTAGGAAGACAATACTATATTTATACATGTAGGTCTGGTTCAATTCACCTATGAGTATTACCTTAACTTACATGGACTTAGCTATGAAGGCTTCAAGTTTGACTTTCATAACAGCTAAGCAATAATTCATTGTATAAAAACACCACATCCCTGGCCCATTCCACCCTGCAACTCCCAGAGCCCCTGCCCCCAAGCCCATTGAGTGAGAAGTTTTGTGACTCTTCTGGCCCCTGATCCACCTGTGCCTGGCCTGGTGAGTGTGTGGGAGAACTACAGGTTTCCTGGTGTGACTTTGGCAGCCAGCACCATCCTGAGCCACCGCCCCCATGACCTCCAAGCCAGTGAGACTTTCTGAGACTCTCTTGGCAATCCACTGCAGCCCATCCTGTCCTGAAACTCCCCAGAGCCCCTGCCCCCAAGGCCGCCTAATGAGTGAGAAGTTTTGTTATTTCCGGCCCCTGATAAAACCCAGCACAGCCCAGTGAGTGTGTGGGAGAGCTTCTGCACTCCTTGGTGCTCCCTGGGTCAGGGACACAACTGAGGGGAACCACAAGCTCACAGTTGTATCAGAAGGGCTGTAGTAAAAAGGAACTGAACACAACAGCGAGATCCAGGACAGGCATAACTGGATAATCTCAAACTTAATAAACTGGCACCCGAATCTCATTACGCACTAAGGTTGTAACTATACCAAAGCTCTACACCAAAAGTCAGAGGTCAATGCTATACAAAATACAAAGACAAGGAGCAAAATGCAATCTCAGGCCTGAAGTCCACCAATAAGTGCAGAGGACACTAGCTCAGCTGAAATGAATGAATTAACAGAGATAGAAGCAAAGAAACATCGGCAGAAAGGTATAGAGCAACTCAGACCAGAATTAACACCTGAAATAAAAAAGAAATATTTGAATACAAAGCATCTGAAGTAATGAATCAAATCCAGAAACGTATGGGGGAAACCCAATGCTCACCCAGAACAAGTGCAGAGAATACTACTCCAGCTGAAACATAATTAACAGAGTCACAAGGAAAAAAACCACAGCAGAAAGGTAAAGAGGAACTCAGAGAAGAAATAATTTCTGAAATGAAAAAAGTAATCTTTGAAAACATAGCATCTGAAGTAGAGAATCAATTCTGGAAACATAAAGGAAACCCAGTTTTGGAAAAATTGCAGTAAAAGAATTAATAGCTACCTCTAAAAAAGACATTGATAAAAAAATAGAGGAGATCAGAAATATGATGGATTCCTGGAATGAGCAATACAAGACAGAAACAGAACATGTGAAGCAGAGTCAAAGAGATGTAGAGGAACTTAAAATCTCAATCATAAGTCTACAAAACTGTTGGAGTGAAAGCAAAGACAGAGTTCAGATCCTGAAGACCCTGGTGCAGCTAGTGAAAAGGTGAGAAAGGATCTCTTAAAAACAATGAGGATGCAGGAAAAATTAATCCATCAACTGCAAGATGACGCCAGGATGAACAATGTGAGATTAATTCATATCAATGAAAATGAAGGAGTCAATACAAATGATGTAAAAAGAATATGGGCAGAAGAAATAGCAGAAAATTTCCCAAATATGAGGAAACGATCCAACATTCAGGTAACTGAATCATATAGAACACCAAATAACTTTACCCAACTAAAAACACACCGAGACATATAATAGTCAAGATCCCAGAAATACAACACAAGAATAATATACTGAAAACTGCTAGAGAAAAAAAGCAGATCATATTCAAAGGAAACCCCATCAGAATTACAGCCAAATTCTCTACACAAACCATAAAGGCAAGGAGAGCATGGAACAGAGTTCTCCAAGTCCTGTATAAAAACAACTTCCAGCCCAGATTACTATACCTTGAAAAACTCTCTTTCAAGTTTGATGGAGAAGTGAAATACTTCCAGGACAAAGAACAACTAAAGAAGTTCACGATGACAAAGTCATCCCTTCACAGGCTACTAAAAGATGTTCCAGAGAGGGGACACAGTGACCACAACTCCAAGAGTGAAAATGGAAGGAACCCACTAAACAGGGGAAACAGTTAAACACAGAACAGAAAGGAGTGAACAACAGCAGGTAAATAACATGACCATCATAAGTCAACACATTTTAATTATAACCATCAATGTAAATGGACTCAATTCACCAATTAAATAAAATTCACTGGAATGGTGGATTAGGAAACAAAACCCAACAATATGCTTTATATAAGAAACACACTTAACTCAAAAGGACATTCATAGGCTTAAAATCAAAGGATGGAAAGCAATGCTACATATGGCAGCAACTCAGATAAAAGTAGGAATAGCAATTCTCTTTTCAGACAGTCTTAACTTCAAACCAAGAAGTATCAAAGGACACAAAGAAGGCCACTATATATTGGTCAGGGGAAAAATTCAAGAGGAAGAGGTAACACTCATAAATATGTATGCATCAAACACAGGAGCAACCAACAATGTAAAATAAATCTTAATGGACATGAAAAATCCAACGTCCAATAACACTATCTTAACAGGAAACCTTAACACACCCTTATCTCAAAAAGATAGGCTAATGAGACAAAAAATTAGCAAAGAAGTAGCAGAACTGAGCCAGAGCTTGGGATAAATGAATATGGTGGACATGTACAGAGTGTTCCACCCAATCACAGGTGAATGCACATTTTTTTCAGCTGCACAATAGACCACATACTAGTCCAGAGGTCATGCTTAAGTATATGCAAAAACCCAGAAATTATCCCATGCATATTATTTGACCACAGCTCAATGAAACTGGAAATTAATGACCAGAAAAACCTGCTAAATACATGGAAATTAAACAACACCCTACTCAGCAATCAATGCATCACAGATGAAATTAAAGAAGAAATTCAATAATATCTACAATTAAATGAAAATTGAGCCACAAATTATCGGAATTTATGGGATGCAATGAAAGCAGTTTTCTAAGGGAAGTTGATGGCCATGAACTCATACATTAGGAAAACAGAATGGAAACAAATAAACACCCTAATGTTGCACCTCTGACATCTAGAAAAGGAAGAGAAAACCAAAGCCAAAGCCTAAAGACAGGAAGAAATCATAAAAATTAGAGCAGAAATTAATTCAATTGAGATGAATAGTTCAAAGAATCAACAAATCAAAAAGCTGGTTCTTTGAAAGAGTAATCAAAATTGATAAGCCCCTAGGTAACCTCATGAAGAAGAGGAAAGAAAAAAATTGAAATATAAGCAATAAGTAATGAAAAAGGTGAAATCACCACAGACCCAGTGGAAATTCAGATTATCAATAGCTACTTCAGGAATCTTTACGGTCAAAGAATAGAAGACACCGAAGAAATGGACACATTCTTTGAAAGGCACAAATTATCAAAACTGAATCAAGAAGATAGAGCAACTCTCAATAAGCCAATAATGGCCAACGAAATATGAAACATAATAAAAAGCCTGCCATCAAAGAGAAGTGTAGGTCCTGATGGATTCCCAGCTGAGTTCTATAAGAAGTTTATAGAAGACATAATCCCTACACTCCTCAAACTCTACAGTGAAATTGAAAAGGAAGCGGTCCTCCCAAAATCATTTTTGGAGGCAAGTATTATACTAATTCCAAAACCAGGGAAAGACACAACTAAAAAGGAGAACTATAGGCCAATCTCCCTCATGAACATAGATGCAAAAATTCTCAATAAAATCCTAACAAATAGAATGCAGCAAATCATCAAGAAGATCACACACCATGACCAGCTAGGATTCATCCCAGGGATGCAAAGGTGGTTCAGTATTCAAAAATATATAAATGTAATACACTATATGAATAGACTGAACTCTAAAAACCATATGATCATCTCAATTGATGCAGAAAAACTTTTCCCAAAGTCCAACATCATTCATGTTGAAAGTCCTACAGAAAGTCGTCATACGGGAGCTGGGGAGATGGCTCAGTAGAGTAGGCATTTTCCTGGCATGTGCAAGGGTCTGAGTTCAATCTCTGGTTCTGTAAAAAAAAAGAAAATTGGAGTAGAAGGCCTCTACCTTAATTTAATAAAACCCATCTATGACAATCCAATGGGTAATATAAATGGGGAAAAACTAAAATCTTTTACTCTTAGGTATGGTACAAGACAAGGATATCATCTATCCCCTCTTGTATTCAATATAGTTTCAGAATCATTAGCTACAGCATTAGACAAGAGGGAGAAATGAAAGGAAGAAGAATAGGTAAAGAAGAAGTTAAATTATCACTATTTGCAGATGACATGATACTTCACTTGGAAGCCCCAAAAAACTCCATCAAGAAGCTACTAGAACTGATACACAAACTCAGTACCATAGCAGGATACAAAGTCAATACTCAAAAGTCAGTAGCATTCCTCTACACAGATAACAATCACACTGAGAGGGAAACAATAGAAACAATACCTTTTACAATAGCGCCACAGAAAATGAAATACCTTGGGATTCACTTAACTAAGGAGGTCAAAGATCTTTTCATGGAAAATTACAGTACCCTAAGAAAAGAGTTTGTAGAGGATTTCAGAAAATGGAAGAAATTCCCGACTCCTGGATAACAAAAACCAACATCGTTAATGATGGTCATACCCCCAAATTGTTGTACAGATTTAATGCGATCCATATCAACCCTCCACCAACATAACTCCCAGACCTAGAGAAATTATTCCTTAAATTTATTTGGAACCAGTAAAGACCTAGAATAGTAAAGGCAATCCTGGAAAACAAAGACAAGGCAGGAGGCATCACTAACCTTGATTTGAAATTATACTACAAAGCCACTGTGACAACATCAACATGGTATTGGCAAAGAAATAGTTTTGAGGATCAACAGAATAGATTAGAAGATACAGAGGCCTCTAAGAACACACTTAGCCCCCTGATGTTCCACAAAATGATGAAACACTCTTACTGGAATAAAGATAGCATCTTTAACAAATTGTCCTGGAAAAACTGGATATCTACATGCCAAAAACTAAAACTTGAACCAGGTCTATCAGCATGCACTAAGCTAAAGTCAAAATGGATTAAAGATCTAAACATTAAAACAGAAACACTCAATCTCCTGGAAGAGAAATGGGAGGAACTCTTGAAAGACATATGGGTAGGCAGAGTTCATGAACAAACACATATTCACACGGGAAACACTTGAAAGAATTAACAACTGGGATCAGCTGTTCTTGAGAAGTTTCTGCACATCAAAAGAAATTGTCAACAAAGTGAAAAGACAACCCACTAATTGAGAAAAATTCCTAATATGCAATCAGACAAAGGTCTGCTGTATAGAATATGTAAAGAACTAAGATATATTAGGGCCCTCAAATTTAAAGACCGAATCCACAAACGGGCATTTGAGATGAATACACACTTCCCAGCTGACGAAATTAAAGTAGCAAATAAATATATGAAAAAATGCTCCACATTGCTAGCCATCCATGAAATGCAAGTGAATACAACCCTGAAATGCCAACTCACTGCAGAAAGAATGGCTATCATAAAGAAATCAACCAACAACAGATGTTGGAGAGGATGTGGGGACAAGGGAACACTTCTCCAATGATGGTGTGAATGTAGACTGGTGTAACTATTGTGGAGATCAGTATGGAGACTCCTCACAAAACTAGGACTGGAAATCACATTCAAGCCAGCTATATCATTACTGGGAATTTTCCCAGAGGAACTGAAAATATAATATCTTTGTAATATATGTGCACTTATGTTTATAGCAGCACAATTTGTGATAGCCAAATCTTGGAAACAACCAAGACGCCCATCACATGAGGAATGGTTGAAAGAGATGTGGTATTTCTATGCAATGGAGTATTACTCAGCTACATGCAGCTACATTCTTTTAATTTACTGATCAGAGGCATCTGCTCTAATGGTATTTGTACATAGAGTATCATGTATGCACCTTGTACAACAGAAAGCGACTACAAAAACAATATACAATGTATAATATGTTGAATCTGTCCTACTAATTTGATTTAAAGGTGTCATTGCTACATGCTCTTCAGTTAAAAAAAAATACCGCGTTTTTTCATCTGCTCCTCAGATAATGAGAAATTTGATTATTTTTAAGTTTTGGGTATCACAAATTGTGCTGCTATAAACACGATTGCATATATATCACTATATTATATTTTCAGTTCCTTTGGAAAAATTCCCACAAAAGAGGATAGCTGGATTGAATGGGATTTCCAGTCCTAGTATGTTCCAGTCTTAGTATTATTTCTATAATGCTTGCAGAAGTCTCCATTCCCACCAGCAGCAGAGAAGGGTTCCTCTTTCCCTGAAGCCTGTCCAACATCTGTGGTTGTTGATTTGTTCATGATAGCCATTGTTTCTGCAGTGAGGTGTTATTTGAAGGTTGTTTTAATTTGCATTTTTCAAACGACCTTTGATGTGAAGCATTTTCTTCGTGTATTTATTTGCCTTTTGTATTTCTTCCACTCAGAAGTGTGCATTCATCTCAGATGACCATTGTTTGATTGGGTCTTTCAATCTTGGTACTCTAATGTTCTTGAGTTCTTCATTAATTCTAGATAGAAGTCATTTGTCTGAGTGGTTATTAGTTTAGATTTTTTTTCCAGATTTGTGGGTTGCCTTTCACTCTTGATAATTTCTTTTGACATGCAGAAATTTGTCAGTAAGAGGAGGTCCAATTTGTTAAGTCTTTCAAGAATATCCCATGAAGTTCTACTTTTATTCATAAAATGCCTATCACTATATCCTCATGATTTCCTCCTGCTTTCTTTTCCATGAGCTTTAAGCATTTCTGTTTTAATGCTTAGATCTTTAATCTTTTTTGACTAGCGTTTAATGCATGGTGATAGACCTGAGTCTAGTTTTAGTTTTCGGCATGTAGAGAGCCAGTTTTTTCAACACCATTTGTTTGGCCCCCCTTTTTAAAGATAAGATGGCTTAGTGTGTTTGTAGCTGAATCTGCATCTTCTAATGTATTCCACTGATCCTCACATGTATTTTGTTGCAAAAACCATGCTGAATTTATCACAGTAGCTTTGGAGTATACTTTCAAGTCAGGGATTGGAATGCCTCCTGCCTTGACTTTGTTGTGCAGGATTACCTTTACTATTCTAGGACTTTTCTGGTTACATATAAATTTTAGGAATGTTTTATCTAGATCTGTGAGGTATGTTCGTGGTGTTTTGATAGGGATTACATTAAATGTGTGTAAGAATTTTGTGAGTATGGCCATTTTCACAACACTGTTTCTTCCCATCCAGGAGCAAGGAATGTTTCCATTTTCAGAAATGCTCTTTGATCTGTTTTTTCAGAATATTGTAATTTTCATTGAATAGACCTTTTACATCTTTGGCTAGAGAAATTCCTAAGTATTTCATTTTTGTGGTGCTAGTATAAAGGGAATTGTTTCTTTAATTTCTCTGCGCATTTGTTTTCTGTGTAGTGGTATTGGATATTAGATTTTTATGTGCGTTAATATTTGTCTCATATAGTTGGGTGCTCCCATGTTTGGTGTGTACATGTTTATGACTGTTACTACTTCCTCTAATATTTTTACCTTAACCAGTATGTAGTGGCTGTCTTCATTTCTTTTTTCTTGTTTTTGTACACACACATTGTGGCTAACTTACTTATTTTTTTATTATCATTTTTATTGAAGAACAAATAGCAATGAGACAGTGTCAAGACAATTAATAGGACAGATTCAACAAGTCAATACATTGCAAAAGGTTTTTGTAATGTTTCGGTGTCGTATAAGGTGCATACATGATATTATACTTACAGGCATTATTATAGCAGATGTCTCTAATCAGTGAATGAAGAGAGTGCAGCTATACCTATCTTATATCTCTACAGATGATTAATACCACAGATTCAACAATTAACACCTTCTACCTTGTTATCTCCCCAGTATCTGTCCATAGTTCTAGAAGCCAACATAATAGCTTGTCCCACCACTATTAGTGCAAATCTTGCTTCTCATAGAATTATGCAGAAGCACGGCATTTTTATCCTAATGGTACTGTTTATACACACACATCATGATTCTTCTTTTGTATCCCCTCTTTTTTTTATCTAGACCTGTCAAAGATGGACACTCCATTGTCATTAAACCAATTTAGGTGCCTGAAGTTGATGACACAATCTAACGACTTGATGAAAGGCTTCTATGACAACCCAAAAGCTAATATAATCCTAAATGGGGAAGAACTGAAATATTTTATTCTTAAATCAGGTACAAGACAAGGATATCCTCTATCACCCCTCCTATTCAATATAGTTTTGGAATCATAGCGACAGCCATTAGAAAGGATGGAGAAATAAAAGGAATAAGAATAGGTAAAGAAGTTAAATTATCACTATTTGCAGATGACATGATACTTTACTTGGAAGACCCCAAAAATTCCACCAAGAAACTATTAGAACTAATACGGAAATTCAGTACCATAGCAGGATATAAAATCAATACTCAAAAGTCAATAGCATTCCTCTACATAGATAACAAGCACATTGAAAGGGAAACAATAGAAATAATACCTTTTACAATAGCACCGTGGAAAATGAAGTATCTTGGAATTCACTTAACCAAGGAAGTCAAAGATCTTTTCACAGAAAATTACAGTACCCTAAGAAAAGAGATTATAGAGGATTTCAGAAAATGGAAAGATAGTCCAGAACTACCAAGTTTGAACTAATCCAGGTGGGCCTGCCTTAGATGTACCACTGTGCTTGGCTTTTTTTCTGCTATAAACCATCGAAATAGACCCATTATGCTCCACTGGGAAGCTCTTCCGCTCCTCGATTATCTGGTTGGGTCTAGCTTGTAGACTCTCTGCCTGAAGTTCCACCACAGGGTTCACACCAGGCCTGTCTAGTGCACTGGAGGGAAGCTCCAGTAGGTGGTGGGTGCCACACGCTAGGCCTGTCCTGTGTGCTGCTGGGTGGAGGCTCAATTCCTTTTTTTTTTTTTTTTTTGTCTTTTTGAGACAGGGTCTCGCTATGCAGTTCAGGCTGGCTTTAAGCTCACTTTGTAGCTCAGGCTGGTCTCGAACTCACAACAATCCTCCTGCCTCAGCCTCCCGAGTGCTGGGATTACAAGCATGCGCCACCACGCCCGGCTCAATTCCTTTTTTTAATGAGGTACATTCCAAAATATTTTTACAGTCTTGTCCACTGAGTGTGTGCACAAAAAGTGACAAAGATTTGGAATATTGACGATCATAACACATCGCTGATACTATATTATCAGTATGTCCTGAAAAGTCTGAATTTTTTCACAAATGTAAGCAATTCTTAGCACTCTTACTTTTCAGAAAAAAGGAAACTTGAAGAATCTCAAAAAGACTCCTGAATCATAGCACAAGTAGCATGCAGAGAGTGACACAATAATTCACCCTTCATTCCAAGTGTAGCTTTCACTTGAGTATGAAAAATGAAAAATGAAAGTCCTACAGTGGAAGGTAAGAAGTAACAGCATCGAGACACAACTCAGATATTCAGTATTTGATGGTATATATCTAGATAAGTGCATTTTCATCTATTCTAGCAGCAGGCACTAGAAACAGACAAGAATAAGTGGTTAATCTCACCAAGCAAATAATATTCAATATACTTGCTAAATTTGAGTAATGTGCAGTCTACGTGCCAACGCTCCCTCCCTCCCTTCTTTTCAGGCTCCCTAGCTTGCAAACCAAGTGCCCCTTCTTTCCTGATCACTCTCCTGAGTGCCTTCTATCCATCAACTCCACAGAGAAAGAGATCCTCTGGGTCATAAATCAGCTCCGTGGGCTTTTCCCAAATTATAACAAATGCCTGATGTTGGTTGATGTACTTCAAGGCACAAGGACTATTCTTCAGTCTCATCAGCTTCTTCCCTTGTAATCTTCCTCTGAGCAGCCTATATAAGCAGCAGGCACAAGGCAGCAGAGTTGGACTTGGAAAACCACGTAACTTTTCTCCCACCTTTGGTGCGCTATAAAACAATCTTGGAGCAATATATTCTGCTGATCACAGTATCTATGACGTTTTCAAGATTAGGAAAGTGAAACCAAAGTCTATAGCGCTTTTCACCTTCCTATAACTCAGTCAATTAAGAGAAATAAAGTTGCAGTGACCTGAAATAACAAGTTAGAAGTGTACAACAAGGAATGAGATCCAGAAGAATACAGGGACTGACAAAGTGAAAATATATTCTGTGATTTTAAGAGACAAATCCTTGCTGCTGGCTTTACAGATAACATCTTGAAATTGATTTCACCATGCCCATTTTATTTCTTTATCTATTTATTTTTTACGTGGAAAATGGAAATGTACTTTTTAAAGTTTCTAATACTAGGAGAAAATATCATATCATGTCTTATAAATAGATTGTATGTCAAAGATACAGTATCTTAAAAATTAAGATCAGATAATATTCAGAAAATTAATGAAATATTAATTAATTAAAGCATTTCAAAACAATTCAACTAAGCAAAAAATTTCATGATAGTAAAGAATTACTAAGAATATAACATAACATAAATAGTGGATTGGGAAATATATGACCAGCACTTCTAACAACTTGGCGATAGGATATTATGCAAGGTTCCTGTATGTCATGGACGTGGATAGTGTCCATGATGTTTAGTGGTGGTCAGGTGTTACTTGTGGGACTGAGCTACTGCGATGTCCTTAATATCCATCTTGTAGAACTGGACAGATTCATGACCTATAGGGTGCAGGAGAAGTCTATTTGTAAAGTATGGTTTTGGGACTATTTCACTGCTGTATACAAAAGAATAATGGAAAGACTGCTGCTGTATACCTCTTTTTCTCCTGTTTTATTGTTTGCCCCATTTGATGGGTTCCTTCCATTCTTATTCATGGAGCTGTGGTCACTTTGATTCCTCTCTAGAATATCTTTTAGTAGTTTGTGTACAGTTGGCTTTGTCATCATGAAATTCTTTAGTTGTTCTTTGTCATGGAAGCATTTCACTTCTCCATTATACCTGAAACAGAGTTTCGCAGGTTATGTGAGTCTGTGTTCGAATTTGTTTTCTTGCAATACTTGAAGTACTTTACTCCATGCTCTTTTTGACTTGAAAGTTTGTGAAGAGATGTCTGCCTTTATTCTGATGAGTATTCCTTTTATTTTTATTTATTTAGTTTTTTAAAGACAGTTGTTTATTAACAATTGGGAAATTTTTCAAGAACTAGAAGAATTTTAGAGAAACAACATATTGTGACTGAGTAATGAGAATTTAGCCAAAGATAATACTCATCTAGTTAGTGGATTTTTTTGGCTTAATTAAATACCTTATATTCTGGCCTTTGTTATGATTAGATACTATTAATCTCTGACTGTGCCTGATTTATAAATTAAACTTTCTCACGAGTATGTATGAGGGGTTCAGTACTGTCCAGTTTCAGCTAACCCCTGGGAGTACTGAAACATATCTCTCTCAGATAAGAGGGACTTCTATAGCATATGTAATAGCATTAGTCTACGAATTGTCATTAAAATCTCAAAAGGAAAAAATACATAAATATCTCTTCACAGACTTGTTAAAACTATTAAAGAGCTAACCCTTTGATAAACCATGAATTTAATTCCTGCCTCCTATCAAATATATCTTGGAAGTTTTACCAGTATATTATGTAATAGTTACAACTGGACTAAGGAAGAAATTTTTATTGAGTCAGTGTCCTCTTATACCATTTTCCTACAGTAGCTATTAACATAAACTGATAAAAGAATCTTTAATGGACAGTGCATGTTAACCTGGTGCAGTTACTATCAGAATTCACAAGATTTGCTTGTCCTTTGCACCAGTGCTATGGTGGTCAATCTGACCTTTGTATGGCAAACATGGAATTGATTTTCTCAGATTTGGCTGCACAAGGAAGATCTGAGTCATTCAACTGATTCCAATGTGCAGGCAAGTTTGATTTCAGCAACCACCTTCAAACTCACATACTATAGTAGCTGATGTATTTAGCACTCCAAACATCTTGGATTCAACCACAGTTGGTATCATGACTATACTGCCAGGTACTCCCAGGCTAAAGACCTTGCATCTGCTATTTAGACAGTCAGTGCTTCTTATGAAGGTTACTGGAAAGTTCTCCCTGAGAATTGTTCCTTGGCAAATAGATCTGCTTTGATAATGTTTGGGTTTCTTAGGACTTCTAAGGCACTGAAAGCCCTTTGCTGATACTCCTTGATCCAGAGTCTTTTAACTCTGGCTACACATCAGAAAGCTGAGAAAGCTATATGCTTAAATCATTCAATGTCAGTCTCTACTTGTGTGGGACTATCAATTTTTAAAGCTCCTCAGAGGAAGGCTTAATAGTAAAATGTCAAAATGACAAAGAGAAGGAGAAAAATGCAACCTCAGACCTTGAGTCCACCAGTAAGTGCAGAGGACACTAGCTCAGCTGAAATGAATGAATTAACAGAGGCAGAAACAAAGGAAAAACAGCAGAAAGGTATAGAGGAACTCAGACGAGAATTAATTCCTGAAAAAAAAAAAAGAAATATCTAAATACATAGCATCTGAAATAAAGAATCAAATCCAGAAACATCAGGGGGAAAACCAATGCTCACCCAGAACAAGTGCAGAGAGCACTATTACAGCTGAAACATATGAAGTAACAGCATCTGAAGCAAAGAAAAAACAGCAGAAAGTCATGAGGAACTCAAAGCAGAAATAATTTCAGAAATTAAAAAAAGAATTATTTGAAAAAAAAGAATTTTTTGAAATCATGGCATCTGAAATACAGAATCAAGTCTGGAAATATACAGAGGAAACCCAACTTAGGAGAAACTCTGAAGAAAAAGAATTAATAACTACTTGTAAAGAAGACATGGATAAAAAAATAGAGGAGATAAGAAATGTGACGGATTCATTGAATGAGCAATACAGAAAAAAATGGAAGGCATAAAACAAAGTCAAAGAGATATAGAAGAACTAAAAAAATCAATCACGAGTCTACAAAACCATTTGAGTGAAAGGGAAGACAGTGTTTCAGATCTTGAAGACGCTGGTGCAGCTAGTGGAAAGGTGAGAAAAGATCTCTTAAAAACAATGAGTATGCAGGAAAAATAATCCAGCTCTAAGATGACGCCAAGATGAACAATGTGAGATTAATTGGTGTAAATGAGAATGAAGGAGTCAATACAAATACTATGAAAAGAAAATGGGCAGAAGTAATTGCAGACAAGTTCCCAAATATGAGGAAACAATCCAACATTCAGGTATCCGAAGCATACAGAAGACCAAATAACTTCAACCCAAGCAAAAAACAAACAAACAAACAAACAAACAAAACCAAAAAAACCACTGAGACATATAAAATGAAATACCTTGGAATTCACTTAACCAAGGAAGTCAAAGACATTTTCACAGAAAATTACAAAACCCTGAGAAAAGAGATTATAGAGGATTTCAGAAAATGGATAGATATTCCATGCTCCTGGATAAGAAGAACCAACATTGTGAAGATGGCCATACTCCCAAAATTGCTGTACAGATTTAATGCAATCCCAGTCAAACTGCCACCAAAATACCTCCCAGACCTAGAGAAATCATTTAAAAAATTGATTTGCATGAGCCAGGCGTGGTGGCGCATGCCTGTGATCCCAGCACTAGGGAGGCTGAGGCAGGAGGATTGTTGTGAGTTCAAGACCAGCCTGAGCTACAAAGTGAGCTTAAGGCCAGCCTGAACTGCACAGTGAGACCCTGTCTCAAAAAAAGACAAAAAAAAAAAAAAAAAAAAAAAACAAAAAACCACCTTTAAAAAAAATTGATTTGCAACCGTAAACAACCTAGAATAGCAAAGGCAATGTTGGCCAATAAAGACAAGGCAGGAGGCATCGCAATTTCTGACTTGAAATTTTACTACAAAGTACTGTGATAAAATCAACATGGTGCTGGCAATGAAACAGACCTGAGTATCAATGGAATAGATTAGAATACACAGAGGCACCTACGAACACACTCAGCCACCTTATCTTCAACAAAGGGGCCAAATAAGTTTACTGGAAGAAAGATAGCCTCTTCAACAAACGGTGCTGGCAAACCTGGCTTTCTACATGCCTAAAACTAAAACTTGACCCAGCTCTATCACCATGCACTAAGCTCAAGTCAAAATTGATTAAAGATCTAAACATTAAAACAGAAACACTCAATCTCCTGGAAGAGAAAGCAGGAGGAACTCCTCAAGACATAGGGCTAGGTAAAGAGTGCATGAACAAACATATATTTGCAAGGGAAACACTTGAAAGAGTCAACAACTGGGATCAACTATTCTTGAGAAGTTTCTGCACGTCCAAAGAAATTGTTAACAAAGCAAAAAGACAACCCACAAATTTTGAAAAATTCCTAACTAATAAGCAATCAGACAAAGGTCAGCTGTCTAGAATATGTAAAGAACTAAGATGTAACAGGGCCCTCAAATTTAAAGACCCAATTCAGAAATGGGTATCTGAGATGAGTACACACTTCTCAGAGGATGAAATTAAATAAGCAAATAAATATATGAAAAAAATGCTCCACATTGCTCGCCATCCATAAAATGCAAATAAAAGCAACACTGAGATACCATCTCACTTTAGAAAGAATGGCTATCATAAGGAAATCAACCAACAGCAAATGTTGGAGAGTTTGTGGGGAAAAGGGAATATTTCTCCACTGCTGGTGTGAATGTAGACTGGTATAACCATTGTGGAGATCAGTATGGAGACTCCTCAAAAGAGTAGGACTGGAAATCGCATTCAAGCCAGCTCTGGAATTTTCCCAGAGAAACTGAAATAATTATATCATAGTGATATATGTGTACCTATGTTTATAGCAGCACAATTTGTGATAGCACAACCTTGAAAACAACCAAGATGTTCATCACATGAGGAATGGTTGCAAAAGATGTGGTATTTCTATATAATGAAGTACTACTCAGCTGTTCAGAATGATAAGTTTGAAGTATTTATATTGAAGTGGATGCCACTTGAACATATACTCATAAGTGAAATAAACCAGACACACGTGCAAATATCATATAGTCTCCCTACTCTAAGAAGTCAAAAGAAGAAATAAAAATCGAAATGTACAACAACAGCTAAAAACAATTGAGTCAGATTGGGCAAACTGAACAGCATATGCTGCAGGGTACTAATCAACTTCTGGATAGCTAACAACCTAAGTGCACACATCAACGTTGGAGAAATAGAAGAACCACACGTCCATCAACATTTTGGCCCCAGCCTTTCAAGGTCAGTGAAGGCTCACGACATAGATGAACTTGTACTGTAACATCATGAAACTCAGTTGTACCCCAAATTTTCTGATCAAGGAGATTATGGAACCACAGAGCAAGGATATCAATGATCTATAGTATACCTGGGGAGAGTAACTTTCTCTCATGCTGTCACAGAGAGCAAACTGGTCAAGCATTGACTGTGATTCATCTGCATGGATGACACAGACAAAGGATCTACAGAGTAAGGTACAGGATTATAAGATAAACCCTGAGGGGACTTCACTGACCTCTACAGAAACTAAAGCTACATCTTTTAGTATATAGGTCTTGCTCTATCTTGGTTTTAACCATGCAGAAGAAAAGTATAAAAATGAGCTATACAATGCGGGTTCATTATAATAAGTTGAGCTGTAAATGGCTACAGTTAACAACATCTTCAGATAACTCATTATTATTGTGGAATGCTGGACTGTGTTGGATTGTGTCACCGAGTTCAGGCACCTAAATTGGTTTAATGACAATGAAGTGTCCGTCTTTGACAGGTGTAGACAAAAAAGGGGTGTAGAAACGAAGAATCATAATGTGTGTGTATAAACAGTACAGTTAGGATAAATATGCCGTGCTTCTGCATAATTCTATGGGAAGCAAGATTTGCACTAATAGTGGTTGGACAAGATATTATGTCGCCTTCTAGTACTTTGGACAACCACTAGGAAAATAATGTAGAAAGTATGAATTATTGAATCTGTGATATAATTCAGGTATAAAAAATAAGATAAGTAAATAGGTACACTCTATTAATTCACTGATAAGGGACATCTGCTATAGTAATGTCTGTAAGTATAATATCGTGTGTGCACCTTGTATGATGCCAAAGCATTATGAAAACAGTTTGAAATGCATTAATTCATCGAATCTGTCTTGTTAATTTGTCTTGAAACTGTCTCATTGGTATTTGTACTTTAACAAAATTAGTAAAATAAATAAATGGATAAATAAAAAAACCCAAACAAACCCCCCAGAATAAAAAGATTTTGAAAAGAAAAAAAAAGAAAGAAAAAAATGTATGAAGCAGGTTCATAGATATATAGAAGAAATTACATTCCAATCACAAGCTGGATAAACCATATGAATGAACATGAAGATAAACTTTCAGACCTTGAAGGCACCATTGCAGCTAGTGACAAGGTAAGAAAAGATCTGTTAAAAACAAATAGAGTGCAGGAAAAAAAATTAACATTTTCAAGGCTATGCAAAGATGAACAATGTCACACTAATAGGCATCAATGAGAATGAAGGAGTCAATATAAATGATATAAAAGAATATGGGGAGAAGTGAAAGCATAAAACTTCCCAAACATGGCAAAACAGTCTGACATTCAGTAATCAAAGCACACAGAACTCTAAATAACATCAACCCAATTAAAACCACACCCAGGCATATAGTAATCAAGATCCCAGAAATTCAGCAGAAGAACAGGATACTAAACACTGCTACAGAAAAGAAACAGATCAAATTTAAAGGAAAACCTATCAGAATAATACAGATTTCTCTTCACAAGCCATCAAGTCAAGATTAGCGTGGAAGAAAGCACTTTAATTCTTTCAAGAAAACAAATTATAACCCAGAATGATATTCCTTGAAAAACTCTTTTTCAGCCTTAATGGTGAAGAGAAAAACTTCCATGAGAAAGAACAATGAAAGAATTTCATGACAAGTAAGCCAACCCAACGAAGACCACAAAAATTATTCTAGAGAGGGGTCAAAATGACCACAACTCCACAAATGAGAATGAAAAGATCCCACCACGTCTTACTTATTTCAAGGCTGTGCCACTTATTTCTCTTCATTGTCTGACTTATAGGAAAATGAAATAGGCACTATAGTCTTTTGGTTTCATTTTCCTTCTTGAAAATGTCATAGATTCTGTAATCAGTAGAAATGCAAGATTGCTCTAAGATTGGTTTACAACGCAGAAGGTGGGAGTGAAGTCACATGATTTTCCAATGCCAACTGTGCTTTCTTGTGCCTGCTACCTATATGGGCTGAGCAGAGGAAGATTTCAAGGGAAGAGGCTGATCACAGTGGAGGACAGTCCATGTGCCTTGAAGTACATTAACCAATGGCAGGTATTTCTGATAATTCGGGAAGATCCCACAGAGCTGATTTTTGACCCAAAGGATTCCCTTTCTCTGTGGAGCTGAAAGGGCATAAGGCACTCAGAAGCCTGACCAGGGGAGTAAGGACACTTGGTTTGCAAGGTACGGAGCCTAACCAGGAGGAAGGGAAGGAACATCGTTTTGTGGATTGGACATTACTTAAATTTAGCAAATGTATTGGATATTGTTTACTTGCTGATATTATCCGCTTGTTTGCCTCTAGTGCTTCCCCCTAGAATAGCTTCAAATTTCTTTGCCTGGAGATATGTCATCAAATATTGAATATAGGTGGTAGTTAGGTCTCAGTCCAATGTTACTTCTTACCTTCTCTATCCACTATAGGATTGTCATTTTTATAATCAAGTGAAAGCTACACTTTGAATGAAGAGTAAATTATTGTGTCGCTCTCTGTGTGCTATTTGTGCTATGATAATGGATACAATTCAGGAGCCTTTTTATTTTTTTATTTTATATATTTTTCAGTTGGACAGTTTCAATAATTAGTACATTGTACATTGTTGTCTTCTTAGTGATTATTCATAGTAGAAGAAGCAAACAGGATATTCTGTCCATACACTATTAGTACAAATCTTCTCATTGAGTTAAGTAAAAGTAGCTGATATCTATCCTAACTATTCTGTATATACAAATACAAAATGGCCCTTCCTTTGTATCCCCTTTTTTATTTAGTCTTGTCAGAAATGAGTATTCTATTGGCACCTAAATACTGTAGGTGGATGAATTTAGCAAAAACACAATCCAACACACACTAGCAGTCCACAATAGTAATGGGTTATCTGCAGAAATCATTGACTTAAGCCCTTCAGAGCTAAGTATATTAATATGGCTTTAATTTATATATTTCATTGCTATACTTTTCTACTGGATGGTTAAGATGAAGACGTATAAAACAGGAAATGTAACTTTTGTATCTGATGAGTTCAGTCACTTACCCTCAGGGTTTAATCTGTAACCCTGTACCGTACTTTGTAGATCCTTTGACAGTGTCAGCCATGTGGATAAGTCACAGCCATTGCTTGACAAATTTGCTCTCTGTGAAAGCCTGAGAGAATGATTTCTCTTGATATGATTCTATTTAGGCATACAATACATCATCTATTGCATTCTTTTGTGGCTCCATAATCTCCTTGATCAGAAAATGTGGGCACAACTGAGTTACATGATGTTATATTACAGGTTCTCCTATGTCTTGAGTCTTCACTGACCTTGAAAGGTTAGGGCCAAAATGTTGGCTGATCTAGCAGCCCTTCCTTTTCTCCAATTTTTGATCTGCAAATTTAAGTTGTTAGCCCTCCAGAAGAGAAGCTTATTATTACAATGCAACATATGCAGCTCAGTTTACCCTTATCTGTCTAAATATCAAACATCATAGGCATAACATGGAACAGTTATTTTCCATCAAGTATTGATATGTTAAACTTTAAGTCCTTACAGAACATGAAGAAAAAAATTGAAAAATATAGGAATAAACACATATATTTAAGTAGAAATTTAGAAAATTATCATTTACAGCATTGCTGCATGACTGTTTTGTGACATTTTTTCTTGTGTGTTAATTTTTATTTATTACCCATTATTTTTTTAGAAACAAACTTTTATTTGAAAGACAGTATAGTAATACTTGGTATATAATGACAAGAAGTACGTATTTAGAAGACAAGAATGACAGGTATTCCAAGCATGACCCTTCTGTTACACATTGCTATATTCAGTGGAATTGCCTAGTTTACTGGTATCAGCATATATATTTAGTCAGGGTGAGAATCCTACCAATTAACTGGTAGTTTGAAAAACCTTTTGATATTTCTCAGGATAATTTCCTTACCTGTCTAGTGCATATAAATATATGGTTTTTTCCCCTGTCATTTTCCCCAGCTTTTTCCCTTGCCCTTTCCTCCTTGTCAAATCCTCAAGTTCTCACTTTCCTTTTAATTGTGTTATACTTTTATATTTGTAATTGTTGTTTTGAGTACTTATACTAGGGAGACTATATGATATTTCCGTTGGTGGGTCTGGTTTATCTCACTTATAAGTATACCTTCAAGTGGTATCTACTTAAATATGAAGCTTTCAAATTTATCATTCTTTATAGGTGAGTAATACTCCATTGTATAAGAATACCATGTCTTTTTCAAACATTCCTCATGTGATGGGCATCTTGGTTGTTTCCAACATTTGGCTATCACAAATTGTGCTGCTGTAAACATGGATACACATATGTCACACATATGTCAGTATGATATGACGTTTTCAGTTCCTCTGGGAAAATTCCCACTAGAGGCATATCTGGCTTCAATGGGATTTCCAGTCCTAGTATTTTAAGGAGTTTCCACACTGATTTCTAAAATGGTTGCATCAGTGAACACTCCCCACAGCAGTGGAGAAGGGTTCCCTTTTCCCTACAGCTTCTCTAGCATTTATTGTTGGTTGATTTGTTTATGATAGCCATTCTTTCTGGGGTGAGATGGTATCTCAGTGTTGTTTTAATTTGCCTTTTATTGATGGCTGATGATGTAGAGCATTTTTCATGTATGTATTCACTTCTTTAATTTCATCCTCTGAGAAGGGTGTGTTCTCAGAGGAACTGGATGCCCAATTCTGGAGTAGGTCTTTAAATTTAGGGGCCCTAATGTTTTTTCATTCTTTATGGATTCTAGAGAACAGACCTTTGAGTAATTATGAATTATAATTTTTTCCAAATTTATGGGTCATCTTTTCACTTCGTTGAAAATTTCTTGTGATTTGCAAAAACTTCTCAGGAAATGTGGTTCCAGTTCTTAATTCTCTCAAGTATTACCCATGTAATTTGATTTTTGTTGATGACCTCTTTGCCTACCCACACATCTTCAATAGTTCCTCCTACTTTCTCTTCCAAGAGATTGAGTGTTTCTGTTTTAATGTTTAGATCTTTAATCCATTTTGACTTGAGCTTAGTGCATGGTGACAGACCTGGGTCAAGTTTTAGTTTTCATCATGTGGAGAGCAAGGTTTTCCAGTACCATTTGTTAAAGAAGCTATCTTTCTTTCAGTAAGTGTGTTTGGCCTCTTTGTCGAAGATCAAGTGGTTGAGTGTGATTGTAGAGGCCTCTGAATCTTCTATTGTATTGCATTGATCCTAATGTCTACTTTGTTGCTAACACCATGCTGATTTTCTCACAGCAGCTTCATAGCATAGTTTCAAGTCAGGAATTGTAGTGCATCCTGCCTTTCTTTTGTTGGCCAAGATTACCTTTGCTAATCTACATGTTTTCTGGTTCCAAATCAATTTTGGGACAGATTTCTGTAGTTATGGGTGGTATGATTTTGATAATTTGATAGGGATTGCATTGAATCTGTAAAACAATTTTGGGAGTATAGTGATCTTTACGAGTTTGGTTCTCCTATTCTGGAGCAGGGAATATGTTTCCATTTTCTGAAATCCTCTACAATATCTTTTTTTCAGAGTACTGTAATTTTTCGTGAAAAGATATTTGACTTCTTTAGTTAGATGAATTCCAGGGTATTGCATTTTCCATGGTGCTATTGTAAGAGGCATTGTTTCTCTAATTTCTTGTTCAGTGTGTTTGTTATCTCTGTGGAGAAATGCTATTGACTTTTGTGTACTGACTTTTTATCCTGCTATGCTACTGAATTTTTGTATCAATCCTAGTACCTTCTTGGTGCAGTTTTTGGTTCTTTCAAGCAGATTATCATGTCTTCTGTGAATAATAATAATTTAACTTGTTCTTTACCTATTCTTATTCCTTTTATTTCTCCCTCTTCTATAATGGCTCTAGCTAATGATTCCTGAACTATATTGAATAGAAGGGGTGATAGAGGACATCCTTGTCTTGTATCAGATCTGAGATTAGAAGATTTGACTTTTTCCCCAGTTAGAATTATATTAGCCGTTGGACTGCCATAGATGGCTTTTATCAGATTGAAGTAGATGCCTTCTATTGCAATTTTCAGTAGGACTTTTAACATGAATGAGTGTTGGGCTTTGCCAAAAGTCTTTCCTGCATCAATTGAGATGATCATGTGGTTTTTAGTTTTGGCTGTATTGATATAATGTATTACATTTATAGATTTGTGAATATTGAGCCATCCTTGCATCCCTGGGAAGAATTATACTTGGTTATGGCATGTGATCTTCTTGATATGCTGTATTCTATTTGCTAGGATTTTATGGAGGATTTTTGCATCTATGTTCATGAGTGAGATTGGACTGTAGTTCTCGTTTTTCATTGGTCTTTCCCTGGTTTTGGAATTAGTATAGCCTTCAGGAATGATTTTGGTTGAACTGTTTCCTTTTCAATTTCACCGAAGAGTTCGTGGGGTGTAGGTGTTATATATATATATTTTTTTATAAATTTCTTTTAGAGTCTGCTGTGAATCCGTCAGGACCTGGAGTTTTCTTTGTTGGCAGGCTTTTTATCACATTTCATATTTCATTGGTTGTTATTGGGTTATTGAAAATTGTTACATCTTGATGATTCAGTTTTGGTAATTTGTACCTATTTCGGAGTCTGTCCATTTCGTCTGTGTCTTCTATTGTGTGATAGTAACGATTCTCAAAGTAGCTACTGATAATCTTCTGAATTTCTACTGGGTCTGTGCTAATTACACCATTTTCATTTCTTATTGTAGTTGAAGTTTTTCTTTCTTCTTTTTGATGAGGTAAGCTGGTGGCTTTTCAATTTTATTTAGTCTTTCAAAGAACCAACTTTTTGATTTGTTGATTCTTTGAACTATTTTCTTCATCTCAGTTGATTTAATTTCTGCTGTAATCTTTCTGATTTCTTCCTGTCTTTGGGCTCAGGGTTTGGTTTGCTCTTCTTTTCTAGATGTTGGAGTTGCAGTGTTAGTGTATTTATTTGCTCTTGTTCTGTTTTCCTAATGTGTGAGTTCATTGCTATGATTTTCCCTCAGAGAACTGCTTTCATTGCATTCCATAAATTCCGATAAGTTGTGGTTGAATTTTCACTTAATTACAGATACTGATGAATTTCTTGTTTAATTTCCTCCATAACACATTGATTGCTGAGTAGGGTGTTGCTTAATTTCTACGTATTTGAGTGGTTTTGTGGTTTCTTTTGTCGTTTATTTCCAGTTTCATTTCACTGTCTTCAGATAATGTGTATGGCATAATTTCTGTTTTCTGAGATTGCATTTTGCTCCTTGTATTTATCATTTTGTATAGCTCCGACCTCTGACCTTTGGTGTAAAGCTTTGATGCAGTTATGACTTTAGCACCTAATGAAATTCAGGTACCAATATACCAAATTCTAGTTCTTGTAGTTGTGCCTTCCTTGTGTTTGGATGTTGTGCTCAGCTCCTTCCTGCTGCTGCCCTTGGAGTATAGCCTGTTTTGCCCCTTTGGCAAGGTGTTCTGCTATTATAATGCAAGAACAAATAATTCAACATCTGTAAGATGATGCAAACATGAATAACATAAGAGTAATAGGCATCAACAAGAAAGAAGGAGCCAATACAAACAATATAAAAAGAACATGGAAGAAGTAATAGCAGAAAACTTCCCAAATATGGGGAAATAATCTGACATTCTGGTAACCAAATTACATAGAACTCCAAATAACATCAATCCAATTAAAACCACATTCAGACATATATTAATCAAGATCCCAAAACTTCAGAGCAAGAACTGGAATCTAAATTCTGCTAGAGAAAAGAAACAGATCATATTTAAAGGAAAACCCATCAGAAGAATGGGAGAATTCTCTTCACAAACCATCAGGTCAAGAAGAGCATTGAAGAAGGTACTTGAAGTCTTGCAAGAAAAAAATTCTAACCCAGAATTATATAATGTGCAAAACTCTCTTTCAACCTTAATGGCTAAGTGAAATACTTCCATGAGAAAGAACAACAAAAGAACTTCATGAAGTTCTAAGCCAACCCTACGCAAACTTCCAAAAGACATTCTAGATAGGGATCAACATGACCACAACTCCACAAACCAGAGTGCAAGGAAACCACAAAATAGTGCAAACAATTGAACACGGGAGAAAAATAGACAACCAACAGACAGAAAATAACATGTTAAACATAAGTCAATACATTTCAGTTATAACCATCAATGTACATGGAATCAATTTACCAATAAAACGAAAAGACTGACAGAGTGGATTAGGAAGAAAAATCGAACAATATGCGGTATACAAGAAACACACCTAACCCATGCAGAAATTCACATGCTGAACCTCAAAAGATGGAAAACAATACTACGTGCCTCAGAACTTCAAAAAAGCAGGGATAGCAATCCTCTTTGCAGACAATCTGAACATCAAACCAAGAATGACCAAACAAAATGAAGAAGGCCACTACATATGGTTAGAGGATATTTAAGAGGAAGAGGTAAGAGTCGTAAATTTGTACACACCAAACATGGCGACACCCAATTATATGACACAAATCCTAACAGACATGAAAATATCTAATATCCAATACCACAATCTTAACAGGAGACCTTAACACAACTTTATCCCAATAAGATAGGTCAAACAGACAATAAATTAGCAAAATGGTAGAAGAGAATCAGATCTTTGAAGAAATGGACTAAGTGGATACATGCAGACCATTCCACCTAACCACATCTGAATATATATTTTCTTCAGCTGCATATGGGATGTTTTATAAAATAAGCCATATACTAGTCCATATGTCATGTTTAAATATGTGCAAGAAAACAGAAATCATCCCATGCATATTATCTGAGTACAGTCAAATGAAACTGGAAAGAAATTATAGAAGAAATCTGAAAAGCTCCACAAACACATGGAAATTGAATAATAAAATCTTTGGGAATCAATGGAAAACAGATGAAATTAAACAAGATATTAAATGAAATCTATAGTTCAACAAAAATTCAAGCACACTTAGAGGCAAATGTATAGCTTTCAACTCACACATTAGGAAAACAGAAAGAGAGTCAATGACTATCATAATGTTGCACCTCAAGCATCTAGAAAAAGAAGAGCAAAGTAAGCCAGAAGCTGAAATACAGGAGAAATTTGTAATGATTAGTGCAAAAATTAATCCAGTCAATCCAAAGAAAACGATGCAAAGAATATATGAATCAAAAAGCTGGTTCCTTGAAAGGTTAAATAAAATTGATAAGCCCCTAGATATCCTCAACAAAAAGAGGAAAGAAAAAACTCAAATTCAAGTGATATGGAATGAAAAAAGCAAAATTACTACAGAGCGCCTGGAAAGTTAGAAGACCATCAATAGCTACTTTGAAAATCTGTACTGTAACAGAATTGAAGCCACAGAAGAAATGGACAAATTCGTAGAAAGGTAAAAATTACTAGAACTGAATAAAAAGATATATGGTTTCTTAATAAACCAGTATGAGCCAATGAAATTGAAAATCAAATAAAAAACTTACCGACAAAGAAAAACCAAGGTCCTAAGAGATTCACAGATGAATTCTAAAAGAAATTTACAGAAAATATAATCCCAATGCTCCTCATATTCTTCAGTTATTGAAAAGGAAGAAATACTCACAAAACCATTCCAGGAGGCAAGTATCACATTGATAACAAAACCAGAGAAAGATGCAAATAAAAAACAGAACTACAAGCCAATCTGCATCATGAACATAGATGCAAAAATCCTAATTAAAATCCCAGGAAGTAGAGTACAGCAAATCATGAAGAATATTATACACTATAACCAGGTAAGATTCATCCCTAAGATTCAAGGATGGTTCAATGTATGCAAATCTGTAAATTTAATACACTATATCAACAGAAACTAATCCAAGAACCACATAATCATTTCGATTGATGCAGAAAAGGATTTTGACAAAGTCCAACACTCATTCATGATTAAAGCCTTACTGAAAATTGGAATAGATGGATTCTGTCACTATCTGATAAAAGCCATCTATAGCAATCCAACTGCTAACATAATTCTAAGTGGAGAAAAACTGAAATATTTTAATCTCAGGTCGTGCATAAGAAAAGGATGTCCTCTATCACCACTCTTATTCAATATAGTTCTGGAATCATTAGCTGCACCCATTAGACAAGAAAGAGTAATAAAAGGAATAAGAATAGGTAATGAAGTTTTTTTTTTGTGGTACTGAGGATTGAACTCAGCACTCTGCACTTACCATACAAGCATTTATAGTACTGAGCTGTCTCCCTGGCCCAAAAGAAGTAGTAAGCTATCATTATTTGCAGATGACATGATAGTCTACTTAGAACATGCAAAAACTTCACCAACATGCTACTAAAATTAATAAAGTAATTCAGCAACATAGCATGTTAAAATGTCAATACCAAAAAGTCAATAGAATTAAACTACACATATGATAAACTCACTAAGAGAGAAATTAGAGAAACATTACATTTTATAATAAAATGAAGGAAAATGAAATACTTAGGAATTTCTCTAATTAAAAAAGTAAAAGATCTATTCACTGAAAATTACAGTACTCTGAAAAAAGAGATCAAGTAGCATTTCATAAAATAGAAATATTTCTTGCTCATGGACCTGAAGAACCAACGTTGTGAAAATGGCCATACTCCCAAAATTTTTAGGCAGATTGAATGCAATACCTATCAAAATACCACCAATATACCTCACAGACCTGGAGAAATCATTCCTAAAATTTATTTGGAATCATAAATGACCTAGAATAGAAAAGGGTATCCTGCACAACCAAAACAAGGCAGGAGGCATTACAATTCTTGACTTGAAATTGTACTACAAAGCTACTGTGATAAAGTCAGCATGGTATTGGCAATAAAATAGACCTGAGATCAATGGAATACATTAGAAGATGTAGATTCAGCTACAAATAGACTAAACCATCATATCTTTGAAAAGGGGGCCAAACATGTTCAATAGGAGAAAGATAGCATCTTTAACAAATGGTGCTGGAAAAACTGGTACTTTACCTGCCAAAAACTAAAACTAGACCAGAGTCTATCACCATGCAGTAAACCAAAGTCAAAATGGATTAAAGATCTGAATATTAAACAGAAACACTAAATATCCTGGAAAGAATGTAGGTGGAAATGTTGAAGATATGGGGTGGGCAAACATTTTATGAACATAAATAAAACTGCATGGAAGTATTTGGAAGAATTAACAACTGGGACCTCCTCTTATTGAAAAACTTCTGAACATCAAAAGAAATTAGTAATAGAATGAAAAGACAAGCCACAAGTCTGGAAAAGTATCTTAAGTATTAATCACTCAGTCAAAGCAGTTCTATACAGAATTTATAAAGAACTAAAATCATTAGGGCCCCCAAAATTAAAGAAACAATCTATAATTGGTTGTATGAGATAAATACACTTTTCTCAGGAAGAAATACAAGAGGCAAATAAATACATGAGAAAAATGCTTCCCATCACGGATCATTAAAAAGTGCAAATTAAAACAATATATAGATAGCCCTTCACCCCAGAAAGAATGGTTATATAAAGAAATAACACCAAATGTTAGACAGACTGCACAGAAAAAGGAACTCTTCTCTACTAGAAATGTAGACTTATGCAACCATTATAGAAATCAGTGTGGAGATTCTGCAAAACACTAGGACTGGAAATCCCATTCTAAACAACTATTCTACTTGGAATTTTCCCAAAAGAACTGAAAACATCATATCACAGTGATATATGTGAGATCATGTTTATAGCAGCACAGTTTGTATTAGCCAAATATTGGAAACAACCAAAATGCCCATTACCTGAGGAATGGATTAAAAAAATGTCGTGTTTTTATACAACGGAGTATCACTCAGCTATAATGAAAAACAAACTCGAAGTCTTCATAGTTAAATGGATGCAACTTGAGGCTATACTCATAGGCGAATTAAACCAGATCTACACGTATAAATATTGTATTATCTTCCTAGTAAGAGAGCTGAAAAGAAGAAATTAAAAACAGAAAGGTACAACAAAGACAGTTAAATGCAAAGAAGCAAAACTTAAGGATTATACAAAAAGAGAGAGAAAGGAGAAAAGTTAGATAGGGCAAAGTGAATGGCATATGCTGTAGGGCAGTAATTAGCTTTTCTTCTGGATGGCTAACAACCTAAGTGCACAGATAAAAATTGGAGAAATAGAAGAGCCGCAAGGCCAGCCAACATTTTGGCCCTAGCCTTTCAAGGTCAGTGAAGATTCAGGACATAGGAGAACCTGTACCGCAGCATCATGAAACTCAGTTGAGCTCCAGCTTTTCTGAACAAGGAGATTATGGAGCCACAGAGCAAGGAGATCAATGATCTATAGTGTGTCTGAGGAGAGTCACATGGAGAGAAAACTTTCTCTCAGGCTCTCACATAGAGCAAACTGGTCAAGCATTGGCCATGACTCATCTGCATGGATGACACAGACAATGTATCTACAGAATAAGGTACAGGATTACAGGACAAACCCTGAGGGGACTTCACTGACCTCAACAGAAACTAAAGCTAATGTTCTGGTATATAGGTCTTGATCTATCTCGGTCTTATCCATCCAGCAGAAAAGTATGAAAATGAGATATATAACACAGGGCCATAATAATAAGTTGAGCTGTAAATGGCTATAGTCAAAAAATTTTTCAGATAACTCACTATTATTGTGGAGTGCTGGACTGTGTTGGATTGTGTCACGGAGTTCAGGCACCTAAATTGGTTTAATGACAATGGAGTGTCAATCTTTGACAGATCTAGACAAAAAAAGGGGTACAGAAAGGAAGAATTATGTGTGTGCATAAACAGTACAGTTAGGATAAATATGCCATGCTTCTGCCTAATTCTATGAGAAGCAAGATTTGCACTAATAGTGGTTGGACAAGATATTATGTCAGCTTCTAGTACTATGGACAACCACTAGGAGAACAACAAGTTAGAAAGTATTAATTATTGAATCTGTGATATAATTCAGGTATAAAAAATAAGATAAGTAAACAGCTACACTTTCTTAGTTTACTGATAAGAGATATCCACTATACCAATGTCTGTAAGTATAATATCATGTATGCACCTTGTACGATACCAAAACATCATGAAAAGAGTTTTCAATGTATTAATTTATAGAATCTATGCTGTTAATTTGTTTTGAAACTGTCTCATTGGCATTTGTACTTCAATAAAAAATAATGTAGGGGTAAATATAGATATGAGTATCTATCTCTCTATCTATCATCTATCTATCTAACATCTATCTATCTATCATCTGTCTATCTATCATCTATCTATATGATGGATAAGGCAATTGTCTTAAGACTTTCCATCAGGATTTTGAAAATAGCAGTTAATGAGTAGAATTATCACCATGACTAATACTTTATGTTGATATCTGTGAACTAAGCAACTACATAGAGCATAGCTATGTGGAATGCTAAAGCCACGCTTGAAATATCTGTTATTTTGGTCTTCTACATGTATACCATTTCTAATGTTATATCAATTATTACTACACTCTCTTTAAAGTAAATTTTTTCAAAAGGTAATAAAGAAAATGAGAGAGAACAACAAAAATTTAAGATTTCTTGAAAGCATTTGGTAATATTCCATCAAATGTCCTATCTTGCATAACCATATCTGTTAATCTCAGCAATATATTTGATGACAAAAGTTGGTATTATATCAATCACTGTTAATCAGCTATTTTTATTTTGAAAATGTGTAACGTGTTTATTGTTTGCGTTACCCTGTTTCTGTCTTTGCTTTTCTTTTTCTTCCCTTGTTTTTACTCTTCAAAATAAAAGAAAGTTAAAATTAAAAAGGAAACAAGGAATCTGGACCATGTGCATGAGAGAGGGAAACTAAGGGTCTGAGATCAGTTTGGAGCATGAAGTGTTGCATCAGTGATGCTCTATCCATGCCCGGTGATCCTTGTTGCCTTGCCCAGTACATCTGAGTGCTCTATTTATATCCGAGGTCACTTACAGGCTTAACATCTTTTATTCTATTCTAGTCATTTCTGTCTTCCTAATGAATTCTAACGGACTTGAGACATGGACTCTATTTCCAGACGCTGTACCTCCGAACACGAGATATCTCAGGTTCCGCTCCCCCAAGGCTTCCCTGCCTCACGCTGGGCCCATCTTCCCTGGGACAAACAGATCACTACATTCTTTTCATTTGTCCGCACAAACAACTGCAGCCAGTGATGGGTGGCCATGCTGACTGCTTTATGCTTCTCCTGGTCCTTGTGTTCTTTATCATCTTCCCAACCTCAGTCTTCTCTGAGCACTGGCACAGAAGAAAAGCCCTACTTGGCTATCTGAAGAGCCTGCACAATTCCCAATAAGGGAATCTTGGATAATTTATTTTATTTCTTTATTCTTAAATTTCTTCTATCATGCTGAATAAATTTCTTTAAATTTCCAGGCTTTTCTTTATTTGCAGCAGAACAACTGGCATAGCCGGCTGTGAGATTCCCATCAGTCATTCTTAAAATGTGAAAGTAATACCTTCCTGAATTATCCCTCAGTCCTATTCACCCCATACCAGGACTGCGCTATTCTATAAAGTAGGGAAAGACTGGCTCAGAAACCAGAGCAACCTCGCCTTAGCCTCACTTGAGCATTACTGACCTCTTGGGATTGGACTTATTTGGGTGCATGTGTGGGAATGATGGTTGAGGCTATGAAAGGCAGTGCTGTTGCCTTTCACAGAATCTTTGGTCTCTGCCTCATGAACAAATAGCATCATTTTTCGCAGCTGTGACCACAGAAATGCCTCTGGAGACTGCCAGTATCCTCAGCATAACATGGTTACTCTGAGCAATGTATTTATTTCTTTATTGAATCTCTTATTTATTTATTGTTTTGAATTTTATTTATTTGCATTTTAACTTGAAGAGTGAAAAATAGAAGCAAAAACAAATAGAAAAAATAACGTAAACAGCGTAATTTACAACAATACATATGTTACAGATTTTCAAAACTATATATATATATTATCAAAATATATATATATAT